>PVIC010018823.1:0-31103 GCA_004025085.1 Thryonomys swinderianus
GCCCAGGCAAGCTTCGAACTCAGCAATCCTCCTGTCTCTGCCTCCCGAGTGCTGGGATTACAGGCGTGAGCCACCACGCCCGGCTCTAAGAATATTCTTGACCTCTGTGTTCATTTCCTATTTGTGCTCTATATTTCTGGATCTGCTTATTAAGTGTTGGAAACAACATCTTCACTTGGCCAAAGTTCCATTTTCCTCACACCCCAGGTCAGTGTATCCCTACTTAGTATCTGAGAAGGACCTGCTCAAGTTACTCTTCTCTGAAAAAGAAGACATGTTGCCTGACAACACATCTCAAGAAGCAATAAACAACTTCTGTTGCTGAATAAAGCATAGTCATTGGCTGGACATGGCAGCTCATGTCTATAATCCCAGCACTCGGGAGGCAGAGGCAGGAGGATTGCTGAGTTCAAGGCTTATCTAGACTACATAGTGCATTTAGGATCAGCCTGAACTACAAGGTGAGAACTTGTCTCAAAAGAAAAAAAATTATCATAAAATGTACAATTAAAATTCCTTCTTATACTACTTTGAAAAGAAACTATGTATTTTTAAATGCATTTTCCCTATTACACTGTATCGTTTTTCCCCTTTCCCTTCCTGTAGGGCCAACTAAAGCCCACATGATAGCTTTAGGGGAAACATGCTTTTAGATTCTTTTTTGTTGTTGTTTTCTTGTTTCGTTTTTGTTTTTTGAAACAGAGTCTTGCTGTGTAGTCCAAGCTAGCCTCAAACTCACTATGTAGCCTCAAACAACGATCCCCCTGCCTCAGCCTCCCCAGTGCTGGGATTACACGTGGGCGCCAGCATGCCCAGCACAGGAGACTTTCTTAAAATACTGGTTTCAAATACAATTGTTAACGTGTGACACATTGTGCATGTATCTGGTATTTAACAATTTGGAAACTTTGTCAGTTTCCCTCGGGTTCCTCCCTAATCTCCTTCTCCACCAGTGATCCTGCCATTTTGTTGGGCCCCGTGACCTTTATTCCTTTCTCTAGTGACAAAGACCTCCTCCCGCAGAAGTTGAGTGGAACGTGGGTGGCCACGTAAGGTCCTCTTCTTTCCACTCTGCCTTCCCTCACCCCAGCCAACAGAGGAATAACAGAACCCAGGCGGCTGGTGGGAATACTCCACCTGCCTCTGCGATTGGTCTAGGAGTGGAGAGAGACAGGTGCTGAGCCAATCAGAGCTCTTTGTCAAGTTGTTGTTAGTAAAGAGCTTCCCCCAACTCTGCTGCAGCCCCACCCCCACCGCAGGCCCCGCCCCTGGGAAAGACTGGAACCATCTCCCACGGAGGCTCCTCTCAATGGCATGAATCGGACTTCCTCTCCTCTGTGATTCAGCCCCGCCTCTTTCTGGCTAAGCTAGTTTTACCTAAGTGACTTCATTATGTCCTATACCGGACATCACAGTTAAAGGGGAAAGGCTTATTTGGCTCAGTTTGGAGAGGTTCCAGTCCATAGTTGGCTGATTCCAAGGCAGGGTGCGTGGCGGAGGGGCATCGCAGAAAATTGCTCAGGACACAGCAGCAGAGAAGGATCAAGGGAGAAGCGATTCTATACTGTTCCAGGTCACTCAGTGACCCACCCCTTCCCACCAGTCTCACCTCCCAACCTCATATTCAGCTACGAACCCGCCAGTGGACTCGTCCACACAGAACAGACGCAGAATCCAGTCACCTCCTAAAGGCCCCACCCAAGAGTTCATGAGGCTTCAGGGTACTTCTGGATGTTAATCATAGTACTGAGCTTCTATCTTGTAAGATCAAGAGAAAAGTAAGCCTCTTTTTTCCTTTTTCTTTTCTTTGAGACAGGGTCTTGCTTTGTAGTTCAGGCTGGACCTAAGCTCACTATTTTAGCCAAGGCTAACCTAGAACTCACAGCAATCCTCCTGCCTCTGCCTCCCGAGTGCTGGATAACAGGCATGAGGCACCACACCTGGCATAGTGGTGTGTGGTTACCGGGGTTTGAACTTGGGACCTCACACTTGCCAGGCAGATGCTGGAACCACTGAACTAAATGCGTGGCCTGACCAAGAGGCTCTTAACAAAGACAGAAGTTGCCTCCATGTGGGAGGTCCTTGGGTCTGTGCTAATCAGGGGAGTGCTTCTTTTTTGTAAGTCAAACCAAATATCCTTCGAATAAAGGCTGTTCCTGTTGAAGTTTCTACAAGACGGGCTTCAAGAGCTGCTATCTGACTTTTCTGAACTCATTCCTTCTTTTTCCAAGTCTCTGTAGGTCAGTGGAAAGTTTCTGGGAAGAAAAAAGAGTATTTCTGTCTTCCTCTTTTTAAATTTTTAGACATAGGACCTATTTTCTACTTGATTCCTTGAATGTGCTTAAGGGGAGTGAAAGAAATGACTGTTCTGGGCCAGAGATTTAGCTCAGTGGTTCCAGCACCTGCCTAGCAAGCGCAAGGTCCCTGGTTCGATCCCTGGTAACCACATACACCAAGCCTGGGCATGGTGACTCATGCCCACCAGCAATCGGTACCACATACCACAAATGCCGGGCTTGGTGGCTCAAGCCTTTAATCCTAGCACTTGGGAGGCAGAGGCAGGAGCATTGCTGAGTTCAAGGCTGAGGGCCAGCCTGAACTACAAAGCGAGACCCTGTCTCCAAAAAAAAAAAGAAAGAAAAAAAGAAAGAAATGACTGTTCTTCAGTCAACAGGAAGAGAGGTATTGTCACTCCACATGAGTAGGAAGGAAGTATGTCCCATGAGCTCAGGGCCTCAAGTGCCTGATACCTGGGCACCGCCGAGCAGATATGTACTGAGTGCCCGAGTGCATGTTTGGGCTCAGTCTGACCGAAGGATGGCGGTGTTTTGGTTGTTTTTTTTTTTTTTTTTTTTGAGACAGGGTCTCACTTTTTGTAGTTCAGGCTGGCCCTGAGCTCACTATGGTGCCCAGGCAAACTGCCGCGAACTCAGCAATCCTCCTGTCTCTGCCTCCCGAGTGCTGGGATTACAGGCATGAGCCACCACGCCTGGCATTGTGGTATGCGGTGTTGATTGTTGGTGGGTGTGTCTCCACGCCCAGCATTCTATGTGGTTACCGGGGATGGAACTCAGGACCTTGAGCTTGCGAGGCAGGCACCGGAACCACTGAGCTAACCCTCCGGCCCCAGGATGGCGGTGTTTTTAACTCTCTGTACTGACCTGGTTCTCTCTTGGGTTCCAGTCACGTTGTTTAGGTTCCAGCCTTTATCCTCCGTATAGCAGTCCCACCTATATCTGTATCTACATCATCTACGTCCACGTGACCCACACAAGAGCACAAACAGCCCCAGGACGAAGAACCTCATCTAGTTCTTCTCCCCACAAGGTACACATGGGGCACAGAGGGAAATAGTGTTTGATTGGTAATTAATTGACTTTGGATGAATGAACAGAATCTGAAGCACGAATTTCTGACCACATTTTGTTGTGCGCAAAACCACAATTGCTATCGGTGTTTCCAAATGAATGTGTTGCTTAAACCTGCCTTGCGGCCCTATGAACTCATTTATGATAAGCTCAACCTATTTACACACAGCAACAAAAGACACAGCAGGAAAGCTCTGGTCGCGGGCCCTTGGGATCGTGTCTGGGATTTCCGTTTGCTTAACAACGGTTTTTTTTGTGGCCTGCTCCAGCACTGGCCACACTCAGGAAGAAAAGGCCTTTCAGGGTCCCAAGAAGAGAACCAGGTCAGAATGAGGCCCGACGGCACCGCTGTGCCCAGGAACGCGGTGTAGGGTGCTGAGGTGGGCAGCTCGGTGCCCTGGTCTCCGCCCTGTCCCCAACCCCCCGGGGCCAGACTCCAGGACAGCGCCTCGCTAAGGCTATGCAGAAGCCTTCATCCTCAGAGAAGGGTCTGTAGCTCTTGGACACAGAGTCACTGTTTTAGGCCCCGTGCCTGGAAGGATGAGTTCGGGGAAGGAATTTAAACCAGCCTTGCCCTGGCTCTGCCGTATTGTATAGTTAGTGACTTCAGGGAGCAGTCCGGTGCCTTCTATCAGATTAAAACACTGCGTTTTGGAGGGAGGGGAAGGGGATAAAGACACCAAGACATGCTGTGCACGGGTTCCAGCCCCGCCGAGGAGCACAATCATCAAGTACTGCCAACGTGCAGTTCATTTTTTTTTTAAAGACAGGGTCTTGCTTTATAATTCAGGCTGGCTCTGAGCTCACTACATAGCCCAGGCAAGCCTTGAACTCAGCAACCCTCCTGTCTCTGCCTCCCGAGTGCTGGGATGACAGGCATGAGGCCACCACACCCGGCACTGTGGTATGTGGTATTGATGGCTGGTGGGCGTGAGTCTCCACGCCCAGCATTGTATGTGGTTACCAGGGATCGAACTCAGGAGCCTACGCTTGCGAGACAGGCGCCGGAACCACTGAGCTAACTCTCCCGCCCGCGCGGTTCATGTTTGAACTCTATTCCCCCCCCCCCCCCCCCCACGCTCCTGCCGATGCTCCGAGCGGGCCAGGGCGCCCTCTGGCGTTCAGACGCGGCGCGACCTGAGCCGAGCCGGCCGGGCGGGCGCTCAAGGGCGGGCGCGGAGCTGCCGGGCGCGCTCGCCTACCCCGCGGCCCTGGAAATGACCTGGGCCCCGGCGACCCCTGGGAGCGTGCGGGCCGCGAGCACCACGCTGAGACCAGACTTCCGCGGGGAAGCGTCGCCAGCCGCCCCGCCGCCCCACGCCCGGCGACCGGCAGGGAACCCGCACAGCACTGGGCGGGACGCGGCCGAGGACGCGCGGGGACGCGGGGCTCGCAGCACTGACCGCCGCCCGGCCGAGGGAGACCCGCCGGCCCGGAGGGTGGGCCCATGCCTGTAGCCCAGCCAGCCGGGAGGCTGAGGCAGGAGCATCGCGAGTTTGAGGTGTCCTGAGCCAATTTAGCAAGACAGTGTCTCCGAAACGGGCGTGGGATGTAGTTCAATATTCCACGGTCCCTAATACTAGGAAGGGAGGGAGGGAGGAAGGCAGGCAGGCCACAGAGTCAGCCTGCTTTCCCTGAGGGGCTAGGTTCCGAACTCTGTCCCATGTTGGAGGGTCTTAGTGCCCCACTGTCCAGGGGAAGGAGGGCGTCCCGGGTACAGACTCAGGCCCGGACCTGGCGCTGTGCCGCCCCTGGCTGCGAGGGGCTCAGGGTCAGTGCACCTGCCCAGCCCGGGGACCCTGTACTGAGTCCTCCCCAAAGGTCTACTCTGAGCTCAGGCCCAGCTCTAACTGCCCAGCCTGTGCTGGTGTCAGTCCGTTCTCTGAGCCACATGTTTTCCTTCCAGAGACGAATTACAGTGAAGACGTGTATAGAACCGGAAGTAAAGAGTGGGAGTGGCGGATGGGAGAGAACTATGCAGCAAACAGATTCTGCCCTGAGCTTCCTGGCAACTGAAGTGAAAAGGGAAACATGCTCTGTTACCCGACTGATAAAGCACCCTCTTGCTCTCCAAGGGAAGCGAATGTTTTACTAAAAGGCGAACTTTGGAAGGAATTTCTCACCTGGAGTTTCTCACGCGGCTCTGAAGGCTGTTGGGCACCAGCAGCTCCTAACACCATCCCATCAGCAAAGGGTTCCTATGGGGGGGGGGTCCTCGCAGCAGCCTCGAGAAAGCTGGGCTGAAGGGAAACTGTGCCCCGGCGTAGGCCACTCTGGAAGGGGAAGGGGACCACTGCGAGGTGTGGCAGCCCAGAGCTTTTGGTGAAATCGAGGAACTTTTGTCCAGCACACAAAGAAAACAAAAACCCGAGAGAATTCTAAGCTGTTCGAAGTAAAGCACGAGCATGGTAAAGCTTTCCTAGTCAGGTAATAACGCACGTATCACTGAGTTTTAGGTGTCCATATGCAGGCCCTCGGCGCTGTTTATCTGCTGGAGCTGCCTGGTACGCTGCCTGCGAGGACGAATATCGGAACACGAGCTGGTCCGGGAGACGAGCTAGCGGGAACGCAGGCAGAGGAACTTTCAGACAGAGGTGACTGTTACGGGACGAGCGCGACGCGGTGATCTGATGTTGGTGATCGGAAAGGCCCTCTTTGGGGAAAAGACATTTGCTCTGAGCCCGGGATGGTACAGAAAATCTAGCTCCAGAGGCCTGGTGGAGAGAACTCTGGGCAGAGGAACCAGCAGGTGCAAAGGCCCCGCGGGAGGAGCGAAGCGTGTGTCTGAGAAACGGGGAGCGAGCTGAGCCTCGCACCAGGCCACCAGGCCGGCCTGCTCCTGGCTGCGGCCCTGAGGGTGCTGGCGGCCCTGAGGGTGCCGGCGGAGGGGATGGGGCGGGGTCTCGTTTCACAGGTGCGGAAACAAAAGCCAGAGCAGTTCAAAGCTTTCTCACTCCCGGTGCGCTTGGCTCCTCCAGTTTTCTGTTTGCCGGATTTCTCTTCTCTCTTTCCTGACCCATTCACCTTCTCTGTTCTCACGCGGGTTTTGGCCCCAGGTCCCCAACAGGTCGCTCTGTGGCTACTCGCTCTCCAAAGCCCAGGCGGCCCGGAACAGTGACGTGATCCTTCTTTCTCCCGGGCCTTCCCTCCTCCCTCCTTTCTTCCTTTTTCTCTCCCTCCCTTCCTGCCTCCCTGTTTCCTTCCCCTTCACTTCCTTCCTCTTTCCTTCTTTTTTACTCCCTCTCTTCCTTGCTTTTCTCTTCTTTTCATCTTGCAAAGAGACGGTGACAGATCTGCAGGCTGCCGAGTGGGCGGGCTCGGTGGGGACAGGGAAGGGAGCCCGCCCTTCGTAGTGCCGCAGTGACACCACTTCAGATAAAGAATCTAAAGAAGTGGGTTCTCACAGCTCCAGGAAGGTGGGGTGTGGATGAGAACCTATAAATGCAAAAAAATGATTAACAGCAGGGCGTGGTGGCTCACGCCTGTCATCCCAGCACTCGGGAGGCAGAGGCAGGAGGATTGCTGAGTTCGAGGCTTGCCTGGGCTCCATAGTGAGCTCAGAGCCTGCCTGAACTACAAAGTGAGACCCTGTCTCAAAAAACAAAACAAAACAAAAAAAATGATTAATAGACACACTCAGTGTAAACCTGAAACAGAAATACAATGAAGCAAGCTTTGTGTTCAAGTAGTTTCTTTAAAACAGGAAAAAATATCCTCAGCCACACCTGTCTCTCCTCCTCTGGGTTTCCTGTAGGTTCTGGGCCAATGATTAGGATAGGATTAGTAGCAATTAACTTAAACAGAGTTAGGTTTTATGCCAAACGGCACCCTAAATATTTTAATGCAATACATTTTAAAGTAGTAACAATTATTTTATATATTTTAATTAAAATGTCTTAATCAGTGCTTCCTGTATATTAAAGTACTGTGTACTGAGCACCATCCTCTGCTTTCCACATAACTCACTAAATTCTCATAGCTACAGCATGTGGTGGGCACTATTATTATAATTATTATTAATACCTCTCCATTTCACAGATGTGAGCATTGAGGCCAAAGGATGCTGAGGTTAAGTACTTGCCTGAGCCACAGAGTTAGCAGCTAAGAAAGCAGATTTAGATGCGACGCCGTCTGTGGTCTCCACAGTCCCCACAGGAAGCTTCCCATCCGCGACGCCCTCCCCCTCCAGTGGTTCTGTCCACCAGCCTCTGAGCCGGCCCGTGGCAGAGGGGAGGAGGAGGCGCAGAGTCGGAGGCTGGTGGCCCCGAGAGATGCAGCCGTCACTGGCTGCGCTTCCTCCTCGGATGCCCGGCAAGGTGGACCTCACTCAGGATTTATCTCTTGTCTCTTGACAGCAGGTGATTTGGGGGTCCAGGAGAGACACATTTTTAACAAAAGAGATTTTACTGACACAGAAGGCACCAAACTTGTAGTTAATCTTAAATTTTGGAATGCGGCTTTAAATAAAAAGCAAGTCAGAAATCTTCAGCCTCCAAACACAGTGTGTGATCATTTGATAACTGTTTAAAAATCAGTGCACCCCAACACCCTGAGCAGGTTGCACACAGATGGCAGAATGCTGGAAAACATCCTCCTGGAGACTTTGGATTCTGAGAACAAAACTGCTAAACTTCCTCCCTCTGGGCGATGGAGTCGGCATAGTGCGGCCACAGACACAGGATCTCACGTCCCTTGGAGCACGCGGAACCCGGTAGGTCACAGCCTCGGTGGCGCGTTAGGGTTGCCAGGAGCAGGCAGTAGCATCTGTCCTCCCAGGTGGCACTATAGACCATGAACGTCAAAACCTTTGGGAGAGGAGTCCAGGGACTTATATTTTTGAAAACCACCAGAGGTGAGAACCATTGCTCTAAGGAAAGCTGGTCACCACCATTACCAACTCCCCATTATGTAGCTACTTTCTTGACTCATCTGCTCTCCGAACTACATTTTAGACATACTAGAAAAAAATCACCTGGTGGAGAATGGAGTGGCTGGTGCTTTATAAATAAAGAGCCCATCATTCATCAGCCATGTGCTCTAACTGGTCCTGGAAGTATTACTCTTGCTGATGATGGTGGTGCTGCTAACAACAGCTTCATTTATTGCCTCCTTATTACATCCGAGAAACTGCTAAGACATTTACATATGTTATTCACTTGCTCTTCACCCAGTAAGCATTTGTTTACAGAAGAAAATAACTGAAGTTCAGAGAGTTAAGGTCAATTGTCCAGGATCACAGAATAAGTAACAGAGCCCCGAGTCAACCAAGTCTGTCAGCCCTAGAAGCCCGTACTCTTAACCACTTTTCAATACCACTCTCCTCAATAACTTGCCCTAAGTTAAGGACTCGGGAAGAACACACGATTCCCAGTGCCCAACTTCAAGACTCCTAGTTGAACTAGCACGCTAGATACCTGTATCATCAACATAAATGTTAAGCCATTTCTCCTCCTTTTTAAAAGAAATATAGATGACGAGGAAAAAAGTTTCATGGCAACAAGGATTTATACAACTCAATCTGACTGGAAAGTCAACTGCATCGAACTACAACTCCGTGGACAAGAAAGTGAGTCTCTCATTTAAATGTTCAGGGCTTCCCATGTGTAAGAAGAAAAACATGATTCATAGGTAAGATTTAAGACCAGAACCTGCAGGTTTCCAGGCTGGGAAATTTTTCTCGCACTATACTCCATATGGCAATAGCCAATGGAGTCTCTGATTTCTTTCATTTCTTTAGAGACCATAAAAAATATACATTTGCAAGAATCAATATGTGTTTCCTTTTCTGCCATTTCACATGATAGATAAATACAACCCCCAACCTTACAATAGAAATTAACTTGTCCTTTTCCATGGCCCCGGAAATATGTGCATAGCAATGTCTAAACCCATCAGACAGTTTAATTTCAAAGCGTTCTGATGTCCGGGGCTAGAATTTCATGGGAATACCTATTGAGATGGTTCCTGGGAAGCTTTGAAGATGTCTCAGGCGAGGTCTGAAGTTAATTAGAGCGATATATTCCAGGAGAAATGTTTTGCACGTCCTTCCTGGAGGAGGCTGTCATCGCACTTGAATGAGGTCTGCAAGCCCACCGTGACTCATACCTGAGGGCCCGGCCTGGCGACAGGCCTCCAGCCCTCCCAGCGGTATGTGACCCACTGACAGGTGTCTCACCTTTTGCAACTGGAGGAAGAAGAACCTCCCAAGTCTGTGTGCCCAGGAACTTTACACAGCAGAATTGTGCTCAGCACATCAGAGCAAGAGAGGACTTGCCTTAGGGGAAGGCTCCTGGGCCACCTCAGCCGCGTGAAGCATGCAAACGGCAAGCACAGCCAGGGAGCAAAGGAGGAGAGCAGAGAAGAGAGGGTCTCACAAGAGAGAAAGAGCCAAAGAGAAAGATCCAGTTCTAGGGATCCAACTCAGGACTTCGCACTTGCCAGGCAGGCGTGGTGCCCATGAGCTACATCTGGTTGAAGGTAATTTTCTTCCTGTTCTCTGCTTCTACTCTCAGGTAAGGCAGTTCCCTAAAGTTAGGCAAAAGAAACTTGTAGGCTGTGCACCATGAAAGCCAAGGATCAGACACAGGCTGTACTTTTATTATTCACCCAGTTCTGGGTCCCTAGTTCCGAGGTATTAGAGATAAACAAAAACTGCCCTAGAAAGTTTACAGTCTGACCAGGGAAACCCAAAACAAACACAGTAACTAAAGAGCTATAGGACACAACACCAAGTGGTTAGCTGCCATAAGTCAAAAGAGACACACAGTCTGGTGTCACGAGTACCAAGGACCTCCAGGGTACACACTTGAGGACATGAAGTCTGAGCTGAGTGCCGAACCAGATGAGCGAGTGAGCCACACTCTGGCAGAGAAAAATGTGAGCGTGGAGGACCAGAAGTGGGCATGTGTGGGGTTTCCTGGGAAGTTGCCATAAACACAGTCAGAAACCCAGACCACCGGCTCACAGAAGCACTTCTCCTAGCTCTGGCATCCAGATCCCTGTTACAGCTTCTCATACCTGCAGTACCACATTGCTCTATTGTCCAAAGATTAGGTAACGACCATGTGCACCACATGAGTGACTTGCAGATAGGAGTAATGGTTGACCTGTGGGTGTGTACAATCAGCATGAGGTATTTCAGTGCCCCAGACATTCTGTTTATCTGTTTATGTGCTGTCCACCTATTGGTGCTATTATCTATCTAATATAAACAATACATAATGTTACCTATGTATCTAAAAAGTACTTCTTCTTCGATGCAAAGTTAAGATGACCGTTAAAAGGATAATCCAAGTGCATGTATTTAGACAATGCAGAACTTTTATTTCATTCTCAAAGACAAAGGCCCTGAAGATCAAGTAGAAACAATACTCACAATGTGACAGCCCAGGAAGACACATACAGGCTACCACTCACAAAATAACTTTAGAATCACAAAATCAATTGAAAGAAGGACCAGTAACTACAGCCATCTATTTACCGAAGGTTTATAGCACTGATCTTGGGGGCACAATCTGGAAAATGTGTTGTAAATTTTCCACCAACTCCGTGGCAATGCTGCTAATGTGGTATTCAAGAAAACCCAACAAGAGAAGTCAGACACAATGGATAAGAGTTTGCACTTTGGAGGGCCTCAAACCATCAGACTAATAATTTTCGATCACCAAGAGCTAGTTTTCACCCCATTGCAGAAGGTACTGCCCTGCTAAAACTACACATCCTGACCTGTGAGCACCTGTGCTAAGACCTGTCTATGCCTTTTCATCTTTGTATTCCATCTTCTGCACAGTGAGCTGTTTACAGTTGTTGTTCTCATTGTTTGAAGAATGAAATGATGAGACAGGGAGGTAATGAGTGAGCACATCAGTGCAGCTATGAACTCTAGTCTGAAAGACCATTGTGCACTGAAGCGACCAGCCAGAGAATGTTGAAGGTAGACACACGAAGGGGAGAGGTCTTTTGGAGGCATGCAGGAGGTTCTAGACAGATTGAGAAGAATCCTGGCTGGAAGATAGTACATTTCTGCGTTGGAAAAGTAGCACGGCAGGAGAGGAAACACAGGACATCACACACTGGAAGCTCTTTGTTTTATATTCAGCTCCACCACAAATTGGTTTATGACTTTTGGCAATTCACATAGCCTCATTCTAACCCGTAAAAGAGGAACAAAAATATCAATGTCATATGGACATTATTAGAAACAAATATGTCAACAAGCTCTGTGAAGTGTAATACATCCTTGTAATTACTGAGCCTGAAGTGCAGACAGACGAGGCGGAACCAGACCAGAAAAGCCTGGAGAGCCGCGCGGAGGCAGACACCGACGGAACCGGAAGGAGGACTATCAGCAGTTCCGGGAAAGAGAGGACTCACCTTGTGGCTGAGTTCTCGGCAGATATCTGTCTCTGCTGCTTCACACACTCAACCTCACGGCCAACCTATAAAATAAATCCAAGTAGGGATGAGCCAGCCTCCTGTGTCAGCGTTCTCTAGGGGGACAGTTTTAATGTACGAAATACATTTACAAAGTAGGCTTCCCGCGGCCTCCTGCGGAGTAGGGTGGAAGAAAGGAGAGGCACCTTCTGCACCCTGGAGAGCGGAGCATCCAGTCAAAAGTGGGAAGGATTCGTGCGGAGTCCGGAGTGAGTCCATACAGATTGGCTGTTTTTTATTTAATCACCAGCTGCTACTTAAAGAAATCTGCAACACATGGCAGGAACGGTGGGTGACAGGAATAAAAGCTTTGGGCTGGGCGTGGTACCATGGAGATGGTGCATAGACATTCGTATGGAAAAGCTAAGCAGAGGTGACATTTAATATGGACTCAAAGGAGAAGTGAAAGTTTGAGCTACAATTTGGGGACTTATCTGTATATAAATGTTATTATTAACCATGTTATTGACACCAGTGAGGGAGTTAGTGATTGAGAAGAGAGGAATGCAGGGAGAGGGGGCCTCATTGAGAGGACGGTAAGAGAGTAAGCCGTGGGAGGTTATAGAGTTTTGCAGGGGAGTGGGCCAAGAGTTATACAGAGGAAGGGGCACCAAACAGGACAGTGCTCTTGAGAGGTAGGAGACAATGCCCAAGAACCAGCCCTTGGGTTGTGTGAAGGTGAATACAGCCTCCTGGGGAAGGATTTCCGAGTGGCTATGGCCCCAGATCTCAGCTGGAGGAGTCTATGACAAGGGAGCGAGTGGTGAGTGAGTGGACACCATGTGTGTAAAGTTCCTTTGAAAATATTTGCTGAGGTGGAAAGAGAGCCATGAAGTCTATTTAGAAAGTGAGATCAGGGCCAGGGCAGGTTTCTTCAAAGCTAGAAGACTTTCAGGATGCAAGCTTGCGGGAGGGAATGAAGAAAGGAAGACAGCAACAAATTTCTTAGGTAGGGAGGAGAACACCATCCAGTGCTCAAGAGAAGGAGCATGATTTAGATCAAACACCACAAGAGAAAAAGTGACTTGCCATGGCTAGCAACGGGGACCCCTGGAGCAGACGGATAAGTGTAGACATCCTAAGAAAAAAAAAACAAAACCCCAAAGGAAGGAGGGCTCTCTTCCCCAACCTCATCATGATGGTATATATAAAATTTTAGATTTTTTTTTTTTTTTTTTTGCTTTTTGAGACAGGGTCTCGCTTTGTAGTTCAGGCTGGCCCTGAGCTCACTATGGTGCCCAGGCAAGCCGCCGCGAACTCAGCAATCCTCCTGTCCCTGCCTCCCGAGTGCTGGGATGACAGGCGTGAGCCACCACGTCCGGCATTGTGGTATGCGGTGTTGATCGTTGGTGGGCGTGTCTCCACACCCAGCATTCTATGTGGTTACCGGGGATGGAACTCAGGACCCTGCGCTTGCGAGGCAGGCGCCGGAACCACTGAGCTAACCCTCCGGCCCTAAAATTTTAGATTTTAAGTTTCATTCTTACAGTGTGTGGTAAGTAGTTAAACTATTAGGTGCCAAGAACTTTTATGAGGAAGGGGAGAAAGAGAGAAAACTAACCTCGTCTCATGGATGGGAACCTGGAATATGAAAATAAAAGTTTATAATAATTAGAAAAGAGAGGGCCAGAGATGTAGCTCAATGGCAATGCACCTGCTTGGCAAGCACAAGGTCCTGCGTTTGATTCCCCCATACCAAAATAAATAAAATAATAAAAATAATCAGAAAAGAGCTAACGTTTGGTGGCAAGTTTCTTGAAGATTCAAACTGATCCTATTGCTCTTTGATAACTAAGAAATACTGTATGAATTGACACAAGTTACATGTTGGGAGAACACATATGTCAATATGTAACACACTGTACCTGTGAGGCGCCAACCACACTGCAGACCTTTGGTCATTGAAATAGCCCTCAGGGGAGATGACATCCCATTTCACAAGCAGGAGCACCAGCTCAGGAATGGGTAATTCCCTGAACTCTAGAGTGTAGCTGGGGGTAATCAAAGCCCAGTCTGGAAAAGCAAGTCCTACCCCACCCCCCGCCTGTGATATCTCTAGGACGCCCACTAGCTGCTTTTCAGTGGTATAGTCATGGCCTCACGGCAGTCCTGTTTGATACAAGCAGTAATTAAGGTGCTTATCCAGTTCCCTGACATAAACCTTGGGGCCAAACAGGCTGATCCTTACTTATCTTTATCTTTGTGTCCTGAGAGTCTGACAAAGACTTGGAAGGTTGTAGGTAATAAAGTAAGTTATTGTATTAGTCAGCTCTTCCTCACTGTAATGAAACTCCTGACACTGGCTAACCTTAGAAAGTAAAAAGTCTTGTTTAGCTCAGAGGTTTGGAGGCTCAAAGTCCCAGCAGCATAGTGCAGGCTCTGGCAGTGCCAAAGGGCAGAAGTGGGGTACCTGGAGGCAAAGCACCCATCTCCACACAGGAAGACATTGCCCTCTCTGAAGGGCACTTCTTGGTGTCCCAAGGACTTCCCAACAGGTCACATTTCTTTTTTATTTATCTTTGTTGTTGAATAATTTTTTTATTTTTTTACTTATACATGTTTGCAGTCCATAATGATAACATTTCTTGGGGAGAGTTGGGACAGGTATGTAACACATCTTAATTGTTTTTCATCTCCTTCCTCCCCTCCTTCTATCACTTGATCCCCTTCCCATTTGACAGAGCTCTCTCTTCCTATTTCCTATTGTCTATCTTTTATTTTGCTCTTTATTTATATTTTGAGTTTCACAAGTAAGAGAAACCATGTGATTTTTAAGCTTGTGTGTCTGATTTATTTCACATAACATTATGGTCTTGAGGTGCATCCATTTTCCTACAGATGGCTCAAGTTTATCCCCTTCGTGGCAGAGTAGCTCTTCCCTGTGTGTGAATGTCACATCTTCTTCATCCATTCATCTGTTGATGGACATGAGGCTGCTTCTAAGAATTAGCTATGGTGAACTGTGCTGCTACAAACATGGGTGTGCCCGCATCACTGTAGTATGGTGCCTTTAACTGTTTGGGGAAGACACCTAGAAGGAGAACAGTGGGTTGAATGGAATTTCTAGTTTTAGGTTTTTTGAGGAATCTCCATATTGATTTCCAGAGTGGTTGTGCTGGCTCACACTCCCACCCGCCATGTTGGAAGGGCATCTTTCTCCCCACAGCCATCCCATCATTCTTCTTTACTTGACTTCTTCATGATAATCCATCTTTCCAGAATAAAATGGAATCCAAGTGTTGTTTTAACTTGCACTTCCCGCTTCACAAAAGCCCACAGCACCTCAACACCACCACCCTAAACTTCTGATGCATGGACTTTCTGGGGAGCATCCCACAACCAAACCACAGTGTGATAACAAGTATGCAGAGCAAAGTGAGCAATTTGACCGTGAGGCGACTTGCCATGGAAATCGATCCCTTTCTGTGGGCCGTGTTCAAATCCCTCACAGGTGTTAACTGACTCCTCCTGAGCCTGAGTGTGAGAGCCACTCCTCAGTGACTCACTCTTCCGTTCCTCCCATAGGACATTGTTAAGTACCCCCAACTGCAGAGAAGAGGGCTCTCTTTGGGGACCAGGGCACCCCAGAATCTTGGTGCAGAGGGTTCTGGGAGGAGAGGAGAGGGTCTAGGCATGACTGAGTCTGCTTTTCTGGACTTTCAAGGGCCCTGCTGTGCCCACTCCACCCTCACCCTAACCTCATAACCTTTGCTTACGGTGTCCTCTTGGCCCCCGGTTCTTCTCTCCTGTCCCTTCTGCCTACCCACCTCCAGCTCCTATTTCTGTCTTATGACTTCGTTTCAACACTATGTCTTTGGGGCACCTTCCACTATGTCTCCAAGATACATCTCTGCAGGGTGCTTCCTAACAATCCTGATCACCACATTTCCCCTCTTACTTTTCTGAGGACAAATACTTTGATTTACTCTTCTTTACATCACCACATCAGTGAGAGTTTAAAAAGAAAGGTGGGAAAAAGGAGAGTACTTTGCTATAGATGATTCAGACACTTAAAAAATAGAGTAGAGCTCCCCAGATTGGGGGACACCTTAAGATGAGCAGGCACATTCTAAAATATCAGAGGGTGTAATTACAACAAAGATCACAGAGGGGCAAAGCAGGAGGGAACAGAATGAACGTCCTTGGTATTTGCAGCCATGATAAAGAGGCAACAGCAGAAGCAAGCTGATACTCCAAGTATCTGGACATTGCCAGGTTTTAATACTCATTACTTAAATGATTCTTGCAGCATGTCCCAGACTTCATTTACTCACATAGCTGGACCAACGTTTGCATACTACACATACTCTGTAGAAATGAATATGTACACTTAAGTAGCTGGAACAATACACAAATCATTGGAGGGTTTTTCCACAAAAAGAGTCAAACTGAAAGGAAAGTCTAATTTGTTTATAAATGGGGTTTGTTGAATGTTCATCTCTACCTGGCCCATGGCTGTGCCAGTGTGGGACTAGAAGAAAAGTAATTCTATGTTAGTTAGATGGTTAAAAATCAGTTGCACAAAATCACCAAGTATTATTTTCATAGGGCCTCAGTTCACTCTCACCAAGTAATTCTAGAGTTAGGAACTATTCCAAAGAATTCCTACAGAGCTATACCGGGATAAAATCTGGCCCACTGTGAATATAAAGTGGCAATTTTTATTTAAACAGTTATAGCTCATTGGGTCTCTTCTGGCTGACTCTAATATTCTCCTTGTCTATATACCTTGGACACATTTTTGCCTCCTTCTAAAAAAGTCTTATTGCTTACTCATCTTCTTTTTGCCGCCTCCTTCATCTAATGAGTTCTGTGTAGGGACAGTGAAACAAGTTTTGCTCAATAGTCAGTGAATTTCATAGGAAATTTATCGCCAAGTATCTCCAACATATGTCCCTAAAGATGGCACATTGACCCAACCATTTAGCCTATCACTCGCTGTAGAATTCAGCTGAGAAGTCCTCATGCTGTTTTTCAACTGCACATGACAGCTTCCCACCATTTCTCGGCCCGAAATGAGCAATGACTTACTGAAGCCACGTCACAATCATTGTCCTACCTGTGTCATTTCCATAGCAAACATGGCCCAATACAAGCACATGTGACTTGAAAAGTCTTTAACTGGTTTTTAGCAAAGTATTTCTGATTTAAACCTGTGTACTTGAATCAGCGGCACATTGACCAAATAATCTTATCATCAGACCTGTCCATCAAGATATGCTTGCATTTCATGAACTACTGCAATTTAAGTTTTGATTAGACAAAAAATAGATTGATTCATGCAGCCAAGAAACCATTCTTGGGAATGTATTATGTGCCAGGTATGGTGAAGCATGATCATGGAAGCTGGTTTTTTCCTCTGTGGCAGGAATGAGCTTGGCATTGGAATGCATTTCAGGAACATGTGCAAAGCGGTTCCGTGACCATGTGTCGACAAAGGGCTGATGGGTAGTGTAAGGGGAGGCTCTGTCCTCGTTCCACTCTCTGGCAGCAGCTCAGCAAGGCCATGACCTTATTGTTTTTCTCTATCAACTCTGTGGCTAGAGCAAAGAGCCAAACCTGCCCCATCTGGGATGGACAGTATGCATGGTGGTACATATCACTTTAGCACATTAGCCAGGATTCACAGCCTTCCTAAAAACTTATCCTAAAACTTCCCCTCAAGATATCTTTTGGTGGCTCTTTGCCACATAACATCTTGAAATGGAAAGTTATGTTTGCCACCTACTTTTCTTTCTGTACAGGAGATTGAACTCAGGACCTCCAAGTATACAGGCAAGGGGGACTCTACCACTCTGCTACATCTCTGGTCCTCTAGCTTTTGCATTTTATTTTGTGGCAGAGTTTTGAGAAGTTGCACAGGTTGGCTTTAAACCTTCAACCCTTCTGCCTCATCTTCCCCAATAACTAAGATTACAGGATTACATGGATGAACTATCATGTCTATTCCATTTTTACCTCTTTAATAAGATGTAGTTTTTCTTCTTTGTCTCCTTCTTCCCAATCTTCTTTGATAGGGTCTTGCAGTGCCATCAAGGCTGACCTCAAATTTAATGATCCATCTGCTTCATTCTTCTGAGTTCTAAGATTATAGGTACCCACTACTATGCCTGGCAATGAAATGTATTCTAATAAGAAAGTTAGCCTTTATTGAAAATCTGATCTGTACTAGGCATTGTAATACGTCTTTTCTAAGCATTAACTCAATGGCCTCTATCCTTTTGGCAGTGGAAACTGGTTTTGTGGAAAATAATTTTCCACAGTTGATAGAGGATGATTTTAAGATGACTCAAGTGCATTACATTTATTGTGCATTTTATTTCTATTATTATTATATTGTGGTATATGATGAAATAATTATAAGATTCACCAAAAAGTGGAATCAGTGGGAAGCCTGAGCTTCTTTTCCAGAAACAAGATGGTCCTGCCTAAGGATAATGGGGGACAGTGACATCCAAAGTGTGCTGTTTATGTCTGTAATCTCAATTTGGTTGCTGTCCCTACAGAAAACCCTGCTTCACAAAGATGGGCTGTTGAGAATGGAGGCAGGCTTTTCAGCGCTTTTGTGACAATCTCAGGATCTTCTCCCTTTCACCCACAATATGTGGAGGTTCAGTCATTTCAAACCTATTTTTAAGTCCACTGTCCTCAGTGTCAAGAAGATGAACCTCTTTTAGCATAAACAAAGTCAGTTCGCCTTGCTTATTCACTAATGGGTCACGAATCCACTTCTCCCCAGGTTGAGATACTTCCTAGTGTTTTTGTTTGGGAAGTAATGTTCAAACTCTTCTGAAAGATGAGACAGGTGATCACACAGCACCTGGGGAAAGTTATGTCCTCGTGTTTGCAACAAGCGATGCATTCATCACTCCTATAATTTCAGTTTGGCTTTGAATGCACCCCCCTTATTTGTGGACTCAAACACAGTTGATATTCTCTTCTGAAGGGATAGAGTAAGTTCATTTATAGGCTTGAATATGTTATCCAGTAAGCAAGTTTTGTGACCCATTCTGTGACACTGAAATGGGGTGACTTTTTTAAAAGAAACCTATAGACCAATGCTAGTAACTCAAAAAGTCTATCCTGGGGCTGGAGATTTAGCTCAGTGGTTCCAGCGCCTGCCTCACAAGCGCAAGGTCCTGAGTTCAATCCCAGTAACCACATACAATGTTGGGCATGGTGACTCACGCCCACCAGCAATCAATACCACCCACAGTGGGTCACCACTGCATGAGGAGTTGCCAAAGGTACAATCTCAAGAACTTTATCTTTCAAAATTGTAGATGCAGGGGCTGGAGATTTAGCTCAGTGGTTCCGGCTCCTGCCTGGCAAGTGCAAGGTCCTGAGTTCGATCCCTGATAACCACATACAATGTTGGGTGTGGTGACTCACGCCCATGAGCAATCAGTACCACATACCACAGTGCCGGGCGTGGTGGCTCATGCCTGTCATCCCAGCACTCGGGAGGCAGAGGCAGGAGGATTGCTGAGTTCAAGGCTTGCCTGGGCTCCATAGTGAGCTGAGGGCCAGCCTGAACTACAAAGCGAGACCCTAACAAAAAAAAAGTCTATCCAGGTGATGTCTTTTCAGAAAGCCATCTCACCTCCGTGTATAAGAGAAGACAGGTGCGCTCTGCATCAATCTCCACACACAACTGTATGAACAGATGGGAGTTAAGGACATGTCCTTCAACCTGGTTGATAATTTTAACCACATCCTACAAAAAACATTTTAAGTTTCAGTAACACTTTTTATCTAGCCAGCATTTCTTTCCAAGTGACAGAGTGTGTCACATTCAGCAGTGGTATCTTCAAACTGGGTAGCAAAACCAGAAAACCATCCAGTCACAGTAGCCATTCAGACATAAAGTGATCAACTCAGCTTTCCAGGATCATTCAAAGACTTGAACAAAAGTGCAGCAAAAGTGCACAAATTATAGCCTCGTGCATATCCTCCTCAAGAATATATGGTGCAAAAATAAGCATCGTGGGCCAGAGGGTTAGCTCAGTGGTTCCGGCACCTGCCTCGCAAGCGCAGGGTCCTGAGTTCGATCCCCGGTAACCACATAGAATGCTGGGCGTGGAGACACGCCCACCAACAATCAACACCGCATACCACAATGCTGGACGTGGTGGCTCACGCCTGTCATCCCAGCACTCAGGAGGCAGAGACAGGAGGCTTGCTGAGTTCGCAGCAGCTTGCCTGGGCACCATAGTGAGCTCAGGGCCAGCCTGAACTACAAAGTGAGACCCTGTCTCAAAAAGCAAAAAAATAAGCATCGTGTCCTTGTTGTCAACATCAGTATTCTCCACAACCTGGATTTCATACCTCAGTAACTCGTTAATCCTCCCTAACAATTGTGTCTCAATATCCTCTGCTACTTCATCAGTTTGTCTAGTTAAAATGCTAGGTGAAGGAGACACTATGCCACCTTTTGAACTGCAGCCTTTCCTGAGAGTTCATGAGCAATGTTCCTAGAAGCAAGCAAGATCATCTCTGCACCAATAGGAAAGAGCTTCTTAGCTTTATCAGTGCAGTTAGCCACTAAGAATGGCACTCTCCTTGCAGTCACATCTGATGAAGTGGTGACCTTCAGTAATGCTTCTGTTCTTCATGATCTCTAAGGTTCCTTCTTTTACTTTGTTGCCCCTCTCCATATTTTAACAAGTATATAATCAAACTCTTTTTTTTTTTTTTGAGATAGGGTCTTGCTTTGTAGTTAGGGCTGGCTCTGAGCTCACTATGTAGCCTAGGCAAGCTTCGAACTCAGCAATCCTCCTGTCTCTGCCTCCCGAGTGCTGGGATTACAGGCGTGAGCCACCACGCCCGGCACTGTGGTATGTGGTATTTATTGATTGTTGGTGGGTGTGAGTCTCCACACCCAGCACTGTATGTGGTTTCCAGGGATCGAACTCAGGACCTTGAGCTTGTGAGGCAGGCACTGGAACCACTGGGCTAACTCTCCGGCCCTATAATCAAACTCTTAAAAAGCCTATAGTTAGTGAAGAAAATCGAAGTCTAAAATGTGGAGACACTGTTTTGTAAGTAAACTATTTTACTTCCCCAGAACTTTAAATACACTTTCCCCTAAGTCAACGATATTTTCAGGATCCCTTTCAAGAGCAAGAAGCATGGAATGATCATGATGCTACACATGACAGATATGGAAGCCAGTTGTGAATACGAAGGGCTGTGCAATTTTGCACAACAAATGTGAGTTCAAAGTCATTGTCATTGCTTTCAGCTTAGCCACATTTTCCTCAGAAATATTAACATCCTCTTCCAACATAAGCATTTATAAATATATCTTTTTTTTAAAATGCAAGGGATTTGAAACAGTCACCATTGCCCAGGTCTCTGTGGAAGTCTTTCTTCCCTTGGATTGTGCTGTTCAGGATGCACCCTTAGGGCATGAAGAGTACAGCACTAGACAGAGTTCATGCTCCAGCTGTGCTCATGGAGGCCTGTGGGAGATGGGGAGATATTTTGCAAGAGGGAGAAGCTTGACAAAATTACTGATTCTCAAATCATTTCCATTCTTGTAAGTCTGCAGTCAGTACCGCTGCCAGACGACGTCATCCCCTTGGTGGTTGTGGTCCGTGTGCTCAGAGTCAATTAAGGACACATCAGAGGGAGCCATTGTGAATGTGGACCTCTACAGCCACATGTATGTGTTCCTTTGATTCAGTAAGCAGGGTCCTGGTGTTTCTATCAGTTATGTAATGTGGTGATCCCATCAACTCAAACAAAGTAACCCGGTCTCTGCTTTACATATAGCCTGTGTGCTCTTGACTTTCTGCCTGCATCTCCAGCTTGAACGTTTTCCATGGACCTGCACGTGTGTGTCAGTGGCTACTTGGCAGCTCTATGTGGATGTCTAGCAGGCATCTTGCATGTAACACACCCCAAACTGAGCATGCAGCTGGTCCTTCCTTACTACCCCTGCTCATTCAAGCCAGCTGCTATTGTCCTCTGACCTTTCTCCCTGATGGAAGCTCTACTATTCTAGTGGCTCCAGGTGGAGGTCTTAAGGGTTATCCTTGGTCCTCATTTACCTTGCAGAACACATTAGGTCTGCCAGAAATCCTCCTAGCTTTATCTTCAAAGTACAGTACTCCTGCCACAGCCTCCCATAGTATAGAACAAGCTCATTCCTTCCTCAGGACCTTTGTACATTTTGTTTCCTCTGCTAGGTTGAGGCAGAGTAGAGAGGGGAGGAGAACTTGGAGTTAGGCCATTTGAGGTCTTCATGATTTGGTAAGATGTCAAGGTAGCACATAACACAGGTCTTGATATCAGATCAAATGACCCCTAGACTTAGGTCCTCCTTCGGTTCCATGTGCCCACTTGAGGAGGGTTCATCCTCATAGGGCAGAAAAAAGCTGATCTGGGGCCGGAGATTTAGCTCAGTGGTTCTGGCGCCTGTCTCGCAAGCTCAAGGTCCTGAGTTTGATCCTGGTAACCACATACAATGCTGGGCGTGGTGACTCACGCCCACGAGCAATCAGTACCACATACCACAGTGCCAGGTATGGTGGGTCACACCTATCATCCCAGCACTCGGGAGGCAAAGACAGGAGGATTGCTGAGTTTGAGGCTTGCCTGGGCTACATAGTGAGCTCAGAGCCAGCCTGAACTACAAAGCGAGACCCTGTCTCAAAAAAAAAAAAAAAAAGCTGATCTGATCATTGATCATTAGAACACCATCATATCAATCACAGGAACACATTCCTAACAAAGTGTTATTGGAGAGGTAGCACATTGACAAGCTTACAAGAAAACTTCAAAGGCATGTGTTTTACTGAACCTACCAAGAAATGTGTGCATCCATTCTTTCATCCATTGTGAAACACAATATCCCAAACCTAAAGGAGGAGTGGTTTAATTTGGCTCATGGTTTCAGAAGATTCAGTCCATTGTCATCTGACTGCAAGACAAAAACATCATGGTAGAAAGGTCTGGAAAGCAAAGATGTTTAGTTTATAGCAGAAAGGAATCAGTGCCTGACCAGACAGGGCCAGGGACCTGATTTGGCCCCCAAAATCATGATCCATGACCCACCCAGACAAACTCAGAAGAGTGCTTTACCTATCTCTTGTGTCACTCCCAGGCCACTCAAGGTGACACCGTGAAGCACGGCCTCCACTGTGAAGCACGGCCTAATTCACTGGAGACTTGTTTTGTTCATTGTAACATACCTTCTTATGAAGCTATGATAGAGGGATAATTTACTCCTCATTTACATATAATCCTCAGCCTCCTGCTCAAATCAGACTATAGCTGTCACACACAGAAGAGGCCCTCACAATCTGGAAAACCTGGGAACCCCAAGGGGCTGACACTAAAAAGCATAAGCAATCTGCCATGTTTCTGGCACCCTTCTCTCTTCCCGGTCAACACTCTCCCTCAAAAGCTTCTGCTATCAGTTCTTCTATGGCCACCTTCCTGCAGATTTGCCCACCTGAGGGATCCCAGTCTTCCCTGGAACACCAGACTCGCTTCCCATCTGAGTCGTGGACTTCACCACACAAAGCCATTGTTTCATTAGTTCAATCCACTTAGGAGATATTTGTTGAGTAAGAAGTGTTGTCGGTGCAAAAGAACATGAGAAACCTTGCCATCTTCCTGGAGCTTATAATTAGGTGGAGATATCACGCAGGCATGTAAACTACACATCCAATATGGAATCATTGTATTCTAGCCCCAAATTGATCCTTTTTCAATGAAAAAAAATCATCATCCACCTCCTGCAAAGATCTGCAAAGTCATACCTGTTTCTTCCTCTTTCAGCATCTTCCGTTTATTTTTTACCTTTCTGTCCCTTTCCTGCTTTAGTTACTATTTGCTAGGCAAGAGGCAGCAATGTAATTGCAACAAAGTTTTTTGGGTTCGAACTAAATTTTATTATAATCCCTCATCTTCCAACCTTACTAAACTATATTTTATTCAGTTATTATTTGTAAGGTCCCCTTTAACGAGGATGGTTCTTGATAAAGAGGTGTGTTTTATTAATAGTTGCTTTATTTCAAAAAAACCTATGTCAAAAAACCTTTATATTAAAACCCTATCTCTTAAAGTTCTCATCTTAAGGAATAATGCTTGTCAGACTTCAAAGAATCTGAAAACTCCATAGTGTGGAAGACCAAAGCAAGCCCACTGACATGGTCTGGTTTTTTAAGGCCAGATCAGAGGTAAGGAAAGAAATGTCTTTGCCACTTAGAAAGATGCTGATGGTGCTATTCAGAAAGGGACTCTAAGGATTCCAGTTTTAAACAAACTCTAATAACAAAACACTTCCAGCCAAAAAAGAAAGCTGATCTCCTGACATAAATGGTGCCAGCAATACCACTGTCCTGCCTTCAGCAATGCGGCTGACGCTCAGTGACGCATCTGCCACCCCACTTGCGGGAGAGTCCATCGGTCCCCTTTGAATGAAATCTTTATTCAAATGTTTAAACACTCCAGAGACAAGGGAGGGAGAGGACAAGAGAAGTACTTCAGGAACAAATGTGGGCCCAAGTGCCAAGTTTCTGTTCTTGTTACTGCTCAGGTTTTGGCCCTGTGAAGACGGTCTCAATTCCATGTTTTTCGTTCAGCTGGTTTGTTTGGCAAAATCGAACGATAAATACAAAACTTTGAGGTCAGTCTCACCTTACTTTGAAAGCTACAGCTGGGACGCTCAGCTTTCTGTGGTCGGGAAGCTTTGGAAGTCACTGATCTGCACCGGTGACAACAGAAGGCAGAGATATGGGCCAGATAAGTTTTTCTTTACCAACGCACGGATCTAAAACTTTTCCACCTTAAAAATCCGACACACAAGCAAATCTTTGTGTCCCGTTCAGGTGGGGGAGCGGGAGGCAGACAGGCCACTAGGGCGGGCTGAACGCATGCGCTCCACACAGGCACCACGCCTGCTCTGTCCGCGTCAAAGAGCAACAGAAGAGGCCCCTGCCTCTTTCCCCTGTCCCACTCAGGGCTTAAGCAGTCACACCCTGAAAGGCCAAGAAGTGAAGGGGAAATGGCAAAATCGAATGATAAATACAAAACTGGGAGAGCCAGTAAGGATTTCTGGGGACCCAGGCTCCCTTCCCCATCGGTGATGCTCTGGCCCATTCTGAATGGAGCCACCCCCAAAAAACCATCTTCTGTCCCCAAATCTTCTCCTTTCCTCTGCTATTGCTCCCTTTATGCAGAAGGGAAGGAACCCAAATGTGAGAAGGAGCCTCTTTCAGTGCCGGAAATGCGAAGGTCCAGTCGAATGGGTAGTTCTTGTCACAGTCAGTGTGAAATCATTTGCAAGTGGAAAGGGAACCCAGAGAAGGAGAGGGAGGGAGTGGGGGGAAAAACAACTGAGACATGTTATATACTTGCACCAACTCCCCATGTGGAAGGCAGTCATTACGTTCTGCAAACATGTACTAATGAGAACAAAAGTAAAAAAAAGTCTGTGAGATCATAATGGGCAACAGTTATTAAGCACTTGCTAAGAGCCAGGTGCTGCTGTGTGTCTGCTGACAGAGTCACAGGGGTCTTCAGACCTGAGCAATAGTATGATCGTTCTGGTTTTATAGATGAGGGGAAAAGCCACAGAGAAGCTAACTGGTCTGAGGTCACAGTGCTGATGGAAAGCAGCGCTGGGATTTGAATCCAGGCAATAGGACTTCAGAAAGCCCCCGGCCATCCTCACACCAAGCCCCTTGTCCCTGAGAAAGGGTACTCAAGTGACCGACTGGAAAACACTTACCACTGCCACCACATACACCCACTGTCACAGCTGAAGGCTGCTGGAAGACAGAGAGGAACGCTGCATTGCTGGGCTAGTCCTGCTGAGAATATGGGTCTTCACGTGCCAGCGTGCCAACCCCCACCAGGAAGGCCTCTACACTTCTGTCTTTGGGGGTGCCCACGTTGATCAGAGAAAAGTAAGAGTGAGGCAGCTGCTGGCAACTGTGGGTGGGGTGCGGAAGCCAAAGCTGCAAGGAACGTGTGTGGCCATCCAGTGACCCACCCAAGAGAGGTGAGGTGCATTTGTGGACTAGAAAACAAAGTTTGATGAGCTTGACACAGATCCAGCAGATGCCTCATTAGTCAGTCTTGCTGGTGTAACAGAATACCATGGCCTGAGGGGTTTAAACAGCCTGTTCCTCACCGTATTCCTCACTGTTCTGAAGCAATGAAGTCCAAGATCAAGATGTCAGGTTTGTACTGTTTCCTGGTAGGTAAACAGTTGTCTTCCCGTATCTTCACAGAGCAAGAAGCATAGAGGGAGGAAGCGCCCTCTCTTGAGTCTCTTCTACAGTGTAAAGCACCAGACTGTAAGTTCCCAAAGCCCCTCTCCAAATGTCATTGTATTCAGGGTTAGAGTTTCAACATCTGAGAGCCAGGTGCCTGCCTGAAATTCCAGCGCTTGGGGCAGGGCTGACACAGGAAAATCACTGAATTTAAGGCTACCCTGAACTGCACTGTGAGTTCAAGGCCAGCCTGAACTATATAGTAAGAGACTGTCCCAAAAAAATATGGTGCAGAGATTTAGCTCAGTGAATCTGGTGCCTGCCTGGCAAGTGCAAGGTCCTTGGTTCAATCCCCAGTAACCACATGTAACGAACTGGGCATGGTGACTTATGTCCACCAGCACTCAGTACTACATACCACAGTGCTGGACATGGCGGCTCACGCCTATAATCCCAGTACTTAGGAGGCACAGGCAGGAGGATTGCTGAGTTTGAGGCTTGACTGGGCTACATAGTGAGCTCAGGGCCAGTCTGAACTACCAAGTGAGATGCTGTCTCAAAAAAAAAATTAAATTTAAATATATTAAAATAAATAAATAAATAAATAAATAAATAAATAAATATATATATATATATGGCTGGGCGTGGTGGCTCACGCCTGTAATCCCAGCACTCGGGAGGCAGAGACAGGAGGGTTGCTGAGTTCAAGGCTTGCCTGGGCTACATAGTGAGCTCAGGGCCAGCCTGAACTATAAGCAAGACCCTGTCTCAAAAAAAAAAAATATATATATATATGGATTTTTATCAAGCCACAAGATTGAATTCCAAATTGAATTGTTAAGGTCATTCTATAAATTCTAGTCATCATTAAAAAATTAAGCACCAAAAATAGTATACATGGTGATATATTCCCATAATCCCACTCAGCAGGCTTCTTCTCCCTGTGAGGACAAGTTAGAGGAGCTGTCTGCAATCCAGACAGTGTCCACACCAGAAAGTCACTGCTTCTTCTAGACAACTGGAATTTGAACTTTCAGAAATAACTGCATGTTTAAGGGCCCCAGGCTGTGGCATTCTTCACCATCAACCTAGAAGACCATTTCGGGCATTGTGGTAAATAAATATGAATGAAGGAATAAAAGGGTCAGTGCACCTGAAGCACTGAAGTACTGAAATACAATGACAGAGTTGTGACCACCCTGCTTTCCGCCTGCCTGAGATCTGGCCACATGCTCTTCCCTCAAGGTCCAACATGCCCAGATCTCAGGTTTGTCTCTGGGCTCCAAAGAGACTATGCTACCTCTGTGAGCCCACAGCCGAGATGATTACAGTTTGTGGTCACTGTGAAGATAAATGTTCTGAACTGAGATTAATTTTTTTTTGAGACAGTGTCTCACTTTGTAGTTTAGGCTGGCCCTGAGCTCACTATGTAGCCCAGGCAAGCCTCGAACTCAGCAATCCTCTTGTCTCTGCCTCCCGAGTGCTGCGATTACAGGCGTGAGCCACCACGCCCAGCAACTGAGATTAATTTTGAGATTTTCTAAATGATCAAGGAGGAACATTAAAAATACTATATTTTTGTTTTTGTTTAACTCAGGTGTAATGGTTACACTTTAAAAAATAAATTTGTCAAATGAAGGAAGCTCTTTCTATTGAAACCATTGTTTAAACTAAACTATCTTAAGTCTCTAAAGCAAAGTCCATAGACCTTTTCCTCCTAGAATAATTGAGCTGTGAAACAGATCAATTATTCATCAAGCCACATGACCAAATTCCAAGTTGAAGTGCTAAGGCCCAATGTTGATATTTTGCTTTTTAAGTCAACCAAGTCATAATTTGAAACAGTTGTTCATTGGCAAATCCAATCTCTGACTTTTTTCCTGATCTTGATAACAGCCTCAACAGTTAAAGGATTAGAATATGAGTCAGTCAGTTAAACCAAGTATTTAGGACTCAATATTCAAGCTAGTGAAGAAAATTCAATATCAAAATTGCAATGTAGAGTGGAAAGAAGAGCAACTGGAAGGATGAATAATTGTGCCTAACAGTGGTCACCCCCTCGCAATCACCCGGTGCCTCAGGTGTTTGGATAAAGCAAGGACCTGAAGTATCAAACCCCAGAAACCAGCTCCAGACATGGTCCAGCTCATTTTTTATTCTCAACCGATTTATAAAAGCCATCTGATATGCTGCTTTCGTACCAAGTTTTGATCAGCCAGTGTTAAGTAACTGTGTCTAGTGATTTTTCAGTTAAAGGCATTATAATATTTCCCTTGATTTGGACAGCATTTTAAGACATAGTCTTTCTGCTGTTAACAAATTGCTCTCAGATCTTTGAAAAGAAGACAGCAAAAGCCATTTTTTGATAGTTGAATATTTATTATTTAAATGGTGGTAAAGCAGTAATGGCTTACAACATTTGAAAGTTTTCTACCAACAAGTTTAATCCAAAATACTGTACAGATACAATAACTATATGAAGCTTTCTTTTTTTTTTTTTTGAGACAGGGTCTTGCTTTGTAGTTCAGGCTGGCCCTGAGCTCACTGTGTAGCCCAGGCAAGCCGCCATGAACTCAGCAATCCTCCTGTCTCTGCCTCCCGAGTGCTGGGATGACAGGCGTGAGCCACCACGCTGGGCACTGTGGTACTGATTGCTGGTGCGCATGAGTCTCCATGCCCAGCATTGTATGTGGTTACCAGGGATCGAACTCAGGACCTTGTGCTTGTGAGGCAGGCGCCAGAACCACTGAGCTAAATCTCCGGCCCTATATGAAGCTTTCTAAAGGGGAAGAACATTCCAAGATATAGAAAGACCATGGCTTGCCAGCAAGATGTGTACTGTTTAGAAACTAAAAGGAGATGAAGCAAACTAGAGAATCAATTTGTTAAGGACCAAGACATGAAGAGAAAGAGGCATGAGAGAGTCTTGTAGTATGTTTGTGTGGTTGGATGGTGCTCAGGATCAAACCCAGGGCCTCAGCTATGCTAGGTAAACACTCTACCACTGAGAAATACCTCAGACCTTGGAGTTAACTTTAAATATGGAAAATCCCGACAGGTTTGGAATTATGCTATGTTGGTGATCCTTCACTAGAAGCATCCAGATACTCCTGATGTATGGGTTGCTTGCATCATAGAATCCGAATCTTTAGGGTGGAGCCCAGGTAGGTGCCCTGTGGATAAAGCACCCTTGTGGTTCTAATGTACACCCTTGGTAAGAAAAGAACAGTCTGTAACCAATTTTTCCTGATAGTACAATTTAATTCTTTCAATGCTATTAATTTTTAAAGCTATTTTGAGTATAAAAATAATGCATTTTGAAAATTTGAAAAATAGTAATAAAAAAAAGCACATACAGAAAGGTTAAAATCATCTCTCATTCCATTAACCTGAGATACCCTTTTAGTCCAGAGGATCTAAATGTAATCCCTTTGATAGACCAAAAGATTGATGGCCAAGAACTCTGAAAATGTATGGAAAATTACTGATCAATTTCTTACTTTTCCTAATTCATATGTGGCTTTTATTATTAGCATTATATGCCTTGCCTTGAAATAATTTCTTCTGTTAGTGCAAACATATTGTACTATACCCTTCAGTGCCTTTTGAGAATATCACTCTTAAAGGGTGAATAATATCAGACATTCTCCCATTTTTATGTTGAAAAGGAATTTCTAGACAATAAACAGGAATCTGTAGGTAACTGAATTGAACAACTATGAATTAACTGTGTTATTAAGCTACTTAACTTGGTAACTATGTTCTTTGTAGAATGCACCTGACAGCAGGTGCATGCTCTTTGTAGAAGCCATGACAGTTTCTGTAATCTGTCACCAAAAGAGCATAACGAACTCAGAAAGTCCCACTAGAACCCTTTGCGCTGGCCCCTCTGTTACTCTGCTTCATGTAAACTCTATTTGCTATATTCCCAGGGCAACTCTAATGGAATTAAGTCTCATAGATGTAAAGATGTCAAAAAAACTAACCAATCAGAGACTGTCACATATTCTGCTTCTATACCCTCCTGCTTGTGACCCATAAAACTGCCAGCCCCCAATGTTCTGGGCCTGACTTCTTTGAGGTAGGATCCCAGTCAGGTCCCTGATGTAAATAAAGCTGTATACTTCCTCTAAACCTCTGGTGCCATCTGTGTCCTGGTTTTGGTGCTCTGCAACCACATAGTAATATGATTCACATTTGCCATGATTGACAATGTTGTAGTAAACATTCCTGAACCCAAATCTCTGCAATTTCACATGTATACCTTTTTCTCCCATTCTGAAATACAGAATTGTTGGGTCAAATTGTGTGTCATTTTGGAGACTCTTAGTATCTATTTTGTCCATCTGCATAGCCGCAGGACTGTATTAAAGTGTAAGTAGCTGGAGATCTTTGCACATTCTTAACAATGTGTTGTGTCACTTTGATCTACTTTCAGAGCTCCTTGTATTATTAGTGACACCTTGATGAAGAGCCGGTTGTCCTTCAATAAACTATCCGAAGAAGAATGACAAAAATGTACCAAAGTTATTCAGTGTCCTTCAGACCTCAGGGCAGGCATTGCCTCCTCTTGGAGGACTTCCCTGACTTCCTTTCTGCAGTGTACACGTTAGATGTGTTTGTGTCACAGCCCCAGAGTCTGAACAGGCTCCTGCCAGGGGCTGGGGGAGGGGTGTGTGTGTGTGTGTGTGTGTGTGTGTGTATGCCAGGGGGAGGGCACATACATACTCCTCCATAATGCAACAGCTGGTGTGGGGCAAGACCCTTCTCCCTGGTATCAGAACCCCACCAGCCACCCATCTTCTCCTGGCAGCTGGCACTGAACCTGGCCCACCAGCTGGAGGCAACAACAGCACAAGCATGGGGATGTCTGGGAAATCGCTCTGTCCGGCAGAGGGTGCAGCAGCTGCGGGAGCCAGTTCTGTGCTTCAGTCTGGTCCTGGTGGGGCGAAAGCTATGTGACCTTGAGGTATCCAGTCCTTCCCCAAGACCACTCTTACCCTCTGGGACAAGGGTTCTGGTAAGAGGGACAGAGAGGGTCACAAACAGGACAAGGCTCTGTGTCGATGGA
>PVIC010018824.1:0-31045 GCA_004025085.1 Thryonomys swinderianus
CAAGCGTAAGGACCTGAGTTCGATCCCCGGTTACCACATATAATGCTGGGCGTGGTGGCTCACGCCTGTAATCCCAGCACTCGGGAGGCAGAGACAGGAGGATTGCTGAGTTCGCGGCGGCTTGCCTGGGCACCATGGTGAGCTCAGGGCCAGCCTGAACTACAAAGCAAGACCCTGTCTCCAAAAAGCAAAAAAAAAAGAAAAAAAAAATCAGAAACTCTAAATTTAAAGACCCAATCCAAAAACTGGCATCAGAAATGAATAGACTCTTCTCTGACAAAAAAGTAAAAATGGGGGACCAGAAATTTAGCACAGTGGTCCCAGTGCCTGCCTAGCAAGGACAAGGTCCCCAGTTTGATCCCTGATAACCACATACAACAACACCAGGCATGATGATTTATGCCCTCCAGCAATCAGTACCACATAACACAGTGCCAGGTGTGGTGGTTCATGCCTATCATCCCAGCACTTGGGAGGCAGAGGCAGGAGGATGGTTGAGTTGGAGGCTTGCCTGGCCTACATAGTGAGCTCAGGGCCAGCCAAACTACAAAGCAAGACCCTGTCTCAAAAAAAAAAAAAAAAAAGTAGAAATGGCAAAGAAATATATGAAAAAATGTTCAAAATCACTAGTCATTTGAGAGATGCAGATGAAAACAACACTGATATTCCATCTTACTCCAGAGAGAATGGCTGCTATCAAGAAGTCAACCAATAACAAATGCTGGCAGGGCTGTGGGGAAAAAGGAAGCCTTCTCCACTGTCAGTGGGAGTGCAGATTGGTACAACCGCTAAGGACATCAGTGTGGAGATTCCACCAAAAACAAAAACTAAAGTTCCACTTCACCCAGCTATCCCCTTTTGGGTATCTTCCCAAAAGAACTGAAAGCATCATACCACAGCAATATTTGCACAGCCGTATTTATGGTGGCACAGTTGGCTAAATCTTGGAAACAGCCCAAATGCCCATCAACCCATGAATGCATAAAGAAGATGCAGGGGTTTTTTTATATAACACAGTGCTCCTCTGCCATAAAGCATGAGCTTCAGACATTCATAGCTAAATGGATGCATCTTGAGACCCTACTGTTAAGTGAAATAAATCAGACACACACATTTAAATACCACATTGTTTCTCTGATGTGAGAAACTGAAAGCGGGAATAAGGACTAAAATGTAGAACAGATATTGGGAAATGGAAAGAAAATGTTCAAACAGAAAAGAGAGTAAGGAGGGAGGAGGAAAAAAGGAAAGGACAAGAAAAAAAGTAAAAATAGAAGGAAAAAATAGAAATAAAGCTTTTATACATAGGGAGGGCAGGAGCCTTGAGAGGAGGGAGGAATGGGAAAAAAGAGGCAGGAAGTATCACGTACAGGAGCAAATCTCCATGATGAGTGTTATCTATGTGTGCCTTAAAACATACCAATAAATGTTTTGCTAGTAAAACAAACAGGGGCTAAGGATTTAGCACAGTGAGTCCAGTACCTGCCTAGTAAGTGCAAGGTGCTGATTTCTATCCCTAGTACCAAAAAAAGAGAAAAAAAAAAGCTGATCAAACAAATGAACAAATAAAATGTATTTATAACTCCTACAAAAAGAAAGAGGGGGCTGGAGATTTAGCTCAGTGGTTCCGGCACCTGCCTAGCAAGCGCAAGGTCCCTGGTTCCACCCCCAGTGACCACATACCACAATGCCAGGTGTGGTAGCTCATGCTTGTAATACCAGCACTCGTGAGGCAGAGGCAGGAGGATTGCTGAGTTCGAGGCTTCCCTGGGCTACATACTGAGCTTAGGGCCAGCCTGAACTACAAAGTGAGACCCTGTATTCAAAAAAAAATTTTTTTTAAAAACAAAAAAAAGAAAAAGAAAAAGAGGGTCTTGCCAAGTTGTCCAAACTGAGTTGAATTTGTGGATTCTCCTGCCTCAGCCTCCTAAGAGTGCTAGGATTATAAATGTGGGCTACCAATCCCAGCTCAACCTTAAATTCTGACACATGCTACAACATGAATGAACTTTGAGGACACTACACTAAGTAAAAAGAGCCGGTCATGAAATACTGTACAACTCCACTTATAAAAGGTACCTTTTCTAGAGCATTCAGATCCCTAAAGGCAGAAAGTAGAATGCAGGTGGCTGAGGCAGAATGCAGAATCAACACTGGGTGTGAATAACTTCAGTTAGGCAAAATAGCAAGTTCTGAAGACTGGTGGTAGGACAATGTGAATACACTTGTGCTGAACCAAGATGGCTAATCTGGACGCCTAGACTATGGCCAGGTGATGGAACATAGCTCAGTGTGTGTGAGGCCCTGGATGCATTCCTACCACCACTGCCAACAAGAAGGTTAACTTTATGTCACATATACTTTACAAATTAAACCTAAGAAAGAACAAAGAACTCAGGGGCACCTGCTCTGCCCTGCACCAAGGGCCACCCTGGCCCGGGCTGGCCCAAAGGAAGAGCTGTGAGGCTTCCAGACTTACCGGCCAAAAAAAGCCACCTTCATGTGCCGCCGGGCCAGCACCTCACTGATGCCCCTCACTTTGGACAGGTAGCCTTTGACATCCAGAACCTGCTCTTCCGTTGTGACAGGGTCCAGCTCAGCATTCCTGTAAGTGTCTGGAGGCAGAGATGACAAAGGGTCAACATGTGGTAGGAGTTCTGTGACTAAGGCCCAGAAGGACCTGAGTGCTGGCCCTGCTCACCAGAATCTCCATGAGGCCACTTCCCTGCTGTGGTAGCCAGGACAGGACTGGGAGCAAGATCAGCTAGGTCCTGAGCTGGTGCTCACAGCCACCCTGCTCTGTGACCTCAGGCACATGAGTGTCACGGTAAGATGGGGGTAGTGGTTATCTCTACTCTACATACTATACGTGGGTTGAATAAATGCAAACCCCACATGCCAAGAATGGAAGCTGCTCTGAGTACCTGGATGCTGACTGTTCTTTTTTGGGTATTTTGTCTCAACCAACTTTACAAAGTTCTCAGTACAAGCCAGGCACTGAGCTGGTCACTTTTCAATTCAGTCTGGCTATTTACTCTGCACAGGGTCATGAGTGGGAGAGCCAGGATCTAAAGCAGGCACCCTGGCTCCAGTGTCCAGGCTTTTAAGCCCTCTATGCCACTTTACAAGGGCCTTAGGAGCCTTCCCCATCACACCCTCAAGCTGGCAGCCCCAGACTGTGCACCTGCGTGCCCAGCCCAGACCTCGCCAGTGTAAATGGCCAGCTCCCCATGGGCACTGTTGACCAATGATGCTGCACTTTTGGATCCCACACTTGACAGGTGCACAAATGCTGGCTGGCTGGACAGATATCCAGATCATTGCACCACTTCTTCCCAGCGCTGTTGGCTGGGACAGATGCCAAGCAAATTCTCCATATATTTATTTTTATATAGGCAAATAAATATCATATGTTTTTGGAGACAGGGTCTCTCTATGTAGTCCAGGCTGGTCTTGAACTCACACTGATGCTCCTGGCTCAGCTTCTTAGTACTGGGATTACAGACCTGAGCCACCACACCTACCCTAATGGTCTAACAAATAGCAACTGAGCCGGGCATGGTGGCTCAAGCCTGTAATCCCAGCACTCGGGAGGCAGAGACAGGAGGACTGCTGAGCTCAAGGCTTGCCTTGGCTACATAGTGAGCTCAGGGTCAGCCTGAACTACAAAGCGAGACCCTGTCTCAAAAAAAAAAAAAAAAACAGCAGCTGAGCAAGATCCCACACCAGTGCACCCAACACTGCACAGGCACAGGCAGGGGCCTCATGTGGCCCTCAGCACTCTTATAGAGCAAGCACAACTGATGGGCCCCAGCCCTGAGATGCTCTCAAAGCATTCTGAGTGTGACATAAGCATGACAGTGGCATCTCAAAGACTGCTCAGTGAGCAGCTAGTGCCACCAAAGGAAGAGAGACCAAGTCAACATCCCTCAAACCCCACCCATCAGTCAGCCCCAGCCTCCCTGCATGGGCACATAGGCATGGCCTTAAGAGCAACGAGAGGCAACTAGGTGGGAAGGTGCCCTCCTGACCTAGAGCAGCTCCAGCTCAGGGTCCCTGCATCCTTCTCTCCCTGGGACTGAGAGGCCAGGGCCACACACTCTCAAAGCATTCATCATATAAACACCTCCTGAAGCACATGCTGGCCCACAGCCCCACGCCAGTGAGTGACTCAGGGGTCACTCTGGGCTCACCTCATCACCTCTGCAAGCCCATGACTGGCACAAAGCCCAGCAGAGCAGGGAGCCTGAGAATAAGCAGTTAATGCTGAGGAAGACAGAGCCACCATGAGACTGAATGCTAAGTTACATAAACCAGACACAGGAGGTTCAGTAGTGCATGGCTTCTCTTATATGAGAAACCCAAATAAGTCATTTAAAGGCTGAAATAAAAGATGTTGGGAAAGAGGGAGACAGACTCTGTGGAGATGATTAAGGGGTGGGGGGATGGAAGAGGTGGCAGCGAAGGGAGGTGAAGGGGAAATAAAAGGGATCAAGCTGTCATATGTACAGGTATCAAATCTCCATGATAAATGTATTCATTATGTATTAAAAACATATAGTAAACAAACAGGTAATGAACTGGAATCATTTCAACCCCCAATGCTGTACCTTTTTGGGGGATTCCTGGGCATTGAACTCTGTCTGCTCCTCATGCTTCCAAGGTAGGCACGTTATCACTTGAGCTTAATCCCCAGGCCCTAATCCTATACTTTAAAATTCAGATTTTCTGACTTTGTGGGGTGGCTCATGCCTACAATCCCAGCACTCTGGACGCAGAGAGGCAGAAGGACTGCTGTGAGCTTGAGGCTACTCTGGGCTACACAGTGCGTTTAGGGCCTAAACTATAAAGCGAGACTCTGTCTCAAAAAGACTAAGGTGAGTAACGAGGGGTAGGAAATTTGTGATGGTAATTTAAAAAAAAGGGAAACAAAGCTTATGTATTTAGGGGGCAAGGGGTTGGTAGGGGAATGGGAAAAAATGAGAATTAAGGCCAGGGATTTAGCTTAGTAGTTCCAGCGCACACATAGCAATTGCAAGGTTTGATGCTCGATCCTAGGTAACCACATACAATAAAATCAGGCGTGGTGACTCACGCCCACCAGCACTTAGTACCACATTCCACAGTGCTGGACATGGTAGCTCACGTTTGCAATCCCACCACTCAGGAGGCAGAGGGTTGCTGCATTCAAGGCTTGTCTGGGCTAGTGAGCTCAGGGCTCTCCTGAACTATAAAACAAGATCCTGTCTCAAAAAAAGAGAGAAATCGTGTCATATACTGGTACAAATTCTCAATATTGATTGTGATCATGATGTGTATATACAATGTGCCAATAAAAAAATTTTTTTTAAACACTTAAAAAAAATCATATTTTTAAACTAATTTTTTACTTAATTGCTGGGGCTCAAACCCAGGGCCTCAGGCACACTAGGCAAGGTCTCTCCTACAGGGTTACATCCCTAACCCTATTTTTTAATTTAAAAAGTACTTAGGGAGGGTCGGAGGGTTAGCTCAGTGGTTCCGCAAGCACAAGGTCCTGAGTTTGATCCCCGGTAACCACATATAATGCTGGGCGTGGAGACACACCCACCAACAATCAACATCACATACCACAATGCTGGGCGTGGTGGCTCACGCCTGTAATCCCAGCACTTGGGAGGCAGAGACAGGAGGATTGCTGAGTTCGCGGCAGCTTGCCTGGGCACCATAGTGAGCTCAGGGCCAGCCTGAACTACAACGCGAGACCCTATCTCAAAAGCAAAAAAAAAAAAAAAGTAGTGAGGGAACACTTTCCTTGCATCAAGCCCCACACAAAGGGCTGGGCAGACAGGTTAATGAAGCTGGACCCAGGCCCCTTCTTTCCTGGGCGCCTCACCTGGCAGCACCACAGAAAGGCAATGTGAGGTGCAGGGGCTCCAGCAGAGAGCAGCCTGAAGAGAGGATGGCTCACCCAAGCTAGGGCTGCTCCTGGGGCACATCCAATGATTTCTGAAAATGCCCATTTCAGGAGAGAAAATTGAGGGCAGCGGAGAGGTAGCCGCTGGGTCTCACAGCCTCTACCCAACCTGTGGCCAAAATGCCTTCTCAAGACAGAGCCTGAGACAGGCAGCAGCTTTAGCTGGTGTCAGACAGAGCGAAGCTCTGGGAACAAACCCTTCTCGTCTGACAGAGCCGACTAGAGGCAGGCCTCAAATTAGTAACAAGTAGAAAAGGCAAAGGTGACAAGAAAGCTTATTCATAGTGCTGTCACCAATCTAAAAATACCACAGGGACTGTGCCCTACCCAGAACAACCAACACCTGACAGTGCTTGGCACTGTGGCAGCCGGAATGAGGCCAAGGAGAACATGTGGGCTGTGAGGCTTTAGTCATGGACCAGGTCACTGCAAGATAGCGGTTAACTCGTAAACCTTAGTCCATGTGTCTTTCAGATGGGGTAACATTCACCTAATGCTCCCAACAAGGAAAATAAGTTTATGGAATTTTTAAATCAATTCTTTTTTTTTTTTTTAAGTTTTTTGGACAGAATCTCGCTTTGTAGTTCAGGCTGGCCCTGAGCTCACTATGTAGCCCAGGCAAGCCCTGAACTCGAAGTAATGAGCTCACTATGTAGCCCAGGCAAGCCCTGAACTCGAAGCAATCCTCCAGCCTCTGCCTCCTGAGTGCTGGAATTATAGGTGTGAGCCACCACGCCCAGCACTGTGGTATGTGGAACCAGGGATTAAACGCGGGACCTTGCACTTGAGAGGCAGACGCCAGAACTACTGAGCTAAATCTCTGGCCCCTTAAATCAATTCTTAAATGCTGTTTCCTGAGTCTTCCTGGCCTAAGCTTCCTAGAACCCAATTCCACAGGATTCTAAAATCAGAAGGAACTGCTGGCGTATGTGCCCCCAAAAGCTGTGCCTCCCTTCACACAAATCTTGCTACCCGAGTATCTCAACAGATCAAAGGGGACCCGACTGAGCAGGCATTCGCCTCACCTTCAAGGAAGGTGGCACTCTCCTGGATGTAAGCTCCCAGCTGCTCAAAGATGCCATTGATCTTCTTCTTGGCAGTGACAAAGTGCTTGAGAGGGGACGCATTCACCTCCGCCATGTGTCTCTTATCCTTCTTGACTGTGACAATGGGGTTGCATCGAGAGAAGAGCAGGGACATCGCGCTGCAAGAGGAGACAATTGAGTTTGCTCAGGAACACCCACCCAGGGTCTCTGCTGGGTACCACAGGGCTTGGAAGAACTGGGACCAGCTCTGGGCTCCATCCAGTACATGGGACACCCCCCAGACCCCACAGTGCAAGGAGAGTAGGGAGATCTCAGCACACCTGGGCCACCGTCCCTGCCACACTCAGTGGGCAACAGACTCCTGAACAGTGATGCTCAGGAGAGACAGGGAGGAATCTCAAGGTCACACAGAGAAACCACCTCTGAGTCTAAGAAGCATGGCTGAAATCTGACTTCTCCCTGTACACTATCTGAGCACTGCACAGACAGTAAAGTGAGGCTCAAAGTCAGTGATGTGCCCACCATGCTTCCAGGGCCGTCCTACTGCCTAGGAACACAGTGACACTCACAGCTTGTAGGTTTGCTTAGGGGCAGACCAAGGGGATCTACTGCTAAAACTTACTCAAAAAGAAAACATTTAGTATCTTAGTATAACATGTGCATTATAGAAAATTTGGAAACTAAAGGAAAACTCCCCAAGTCTACTACTCTGTGATAAGTGCTGCTAACATTAACACTGTCCTTTTATAAGGCACTCCCTTTCTCTCACTCACATACATCTCCGAGTCTCTTCTCCACACAGCAAAAGTAACATGACCCCAAAGCCCCTTGGTCAAAGGTCAGATGAGTTAGACAATCAGAGAAGGCAGCTCTAGATATGGCTGGGAACCTCTTCCACCTCAGTGGAGCCTACCAGCTCCTCCTCAGAGTTCCCACCATGGAGGGAGCTCTTTCCAGCAGATCTTGGATCCAAGGCAGTAGACGGGAAAAGGCCCTGCAAACACCATAGCAAGTGTGGGCAGCCGTGTGCCTGGCTCTGTCACGTCAACCCTGCGCAGCCCCTGAGTCTCAGCTGGGAAAGGGGAAAGTGTTGCTCGCGCGTAAGCACACAAGAAAATCTTCAAATGGTTCCAGATGGTGCTGAGCAATGTCCTGAGAAACACAACAGCCATCCAGAGAAAGTACATGAAGAATGAATGCCAGAACTGACCCTCAGGAGCTACCCATCCCTGGGTAGCTCAGCGGCATAGCACCTGCCTGGTAAGTGCAAGACCCTGAGATTGATTCCTGATACTAAAATAAATAAAATTTTAAAAATAAAATAAACTGCCCATCCCAAGGGAAAATAAGAAAGACCCTTGAGAGACAGGAAGCTACCCATGTTGTTCAAATCTACAAATCTTTTTGCAATATGACGGGTTCCTTGGGAAAGAGGGGAAGGAAATGACCCCACTTCTGTTTCCCCCTCCTTTCTCAGTACAATGCCACACCTATGAGATGTGTTTTCTTAACTAAGACAGACAACAGGGCCTGAAGAACAAAAACAGAAATACACTCTGGCTACTCCAAAGCAGAAAAAGACAGTGGACTGAAATCAGGGTACAGGCAGGTAGACATAAAGGGCAGTGCCAGGTTGGGGTACAGCTCAGTGGCAAAGCACCTGCCTAGCATGCACAGCACCTTGGGTTTGAGCCCAGTACTGAGAAGGAAAAAGGGCACATCCAAAGAAAAGGAGTCTGGAATGGGACATGATGAAGGGTTATGCATGACAGACTTTGGAATCAGCCACAGAAGAGTATAAACTGTGACTCTAGCCATGCTGGTGGGGCACACCTGTAATCCTAGCACCTGGGAGGCTGAAACAGGAGGATCACTGTGTTCAAGAGTAGCATCAACTACATAGCGAGTTTGAATCCAGTCTGAACTACATAGTGAAACCCTGTCTCCAAAAAAAAAAAAATTACTGTACTTTCTACTGCATAAATTTTTTTTTCTTTTTTTTGAGACAGGGTCTTGCTTTGTAGTTCAGGCTGACTCTGAGCTCACTATGTAGTCCAGGCAAACCTCGAACTCAGCAATCCTCCTGTCTCTGCCTCCTGAGTGCTGGGATTACAGGCGTGAGCCACCACGCCCAACATTGTGGTATGTGGTATTGATTGCTGGTGGGCGTGAGTCTCCACGCCCAGTATTGTATGTGGTCACCGGGGATCGAACTCAGGACCTTGCGCTTGCGAGGCAGGCATGGGAACCACTGAGCTAACCCTCCAGCCCATCTACTGCATAAATTTAACCAAGTTATTTCATCTTAGAACTTAAAATTTCTTTATGTATACAAGTACAATGCCATGTAAATTGTGAAGATTAAGGATGGTTATGCAAATTATGGGCTTAGTTTGTACATGTATATACACACACATTAAGGAATCAAAGGTCATTTTACATGGTTTAAAGCAGTGACAATAAACCACCAGCAAGGTCACACACCCCCAGCCTGCAGGGAAAGTAACTCAACCAAGGACCCACTGCTGCCACTGCTGCCCTGGAGACTAAGTAAAGACCAGCTTGTAGGAAACAAGTTCCCCGACAGTGACCGGGATTTCAGAAGTAGGTGCTTTTTAAGTTGTAACTCTGCAAGCCCAAAGGATATGAAACTAAAAGCATTAGTGTATAGTAAGTGCAAGGTTCAAGGGAATGTGTATCAGCAGAAGCTTAGTCATTCAGGTTAAAGTCTGTGGGGAGCTAGCTGTCCAGGAAGTGCCCTTGCTCACCATTACAAAACCTGTAGCTGTGTGCCCTGAACACCCTGTGAAAGCCACCAGCAACTCCTCCAAGCTGCATGATTGCTCCAGCTCTGCCAATTCCCAAAATGAGATTCCACTTAGTCCTGCTTTTTCCTAGGAACTCTCCCTCCCTTATTCATCCAACTGCCATGCACTTACTGTCCTAGGCTCAACTCATGTGTCACCCTGCCACAGAAAACATGCACCTCACCAGACTCTTTGTCTCCACCTAGGATCAAGACTCTTCAAGACAGTCTTCAACAACAGTGACCTTCCATTTCACCTTCCTCTCTACAGTGACAGTCTTGGGCTGAGTAGGGAATATGCCCCAGAGACACGGCCTTAAATCTTCCATCCCTGGACATATAAATCCACTTTCTTCATAAAAAATAATACTTGGAGCTCAGTGTATCCAGAGACCTAAATTAATCTTTCAAATTCTGAAATCCCATCCTTCCAAAGAGCAAGCTGGACATATATATGTCCACAAAAAGACAGAGTTACAAAACACAGAACAAAAGCCAAGATAGCCCTCCACTATCGTAGGGCTCTGTCTGCTGGACCTCCAACTCTCTAAGAGCCATGGGAAGCAGCTGGGTTCCTGTTTCTCCTTTGGAAAGGCCTGATAAGACAATACTCCAACCCAGGGCTCACCACAAGGATGTGGGGCCCAGCCCCCAAGCATAGCTGAGCCATAGGGTCCAGCTCAGTATCAGTTGTACACTGTGGAGCACACCCAAGGCTTTGCTGGCAGCTGAAAGTGTTCTTGCTATGATAGCCTCTAATAGTTTACAGCACTGTTTCCTAAAGCGGTCCACAGAACTCTAGCAGCACCCAGTGTTCCATGTAAAAAAAGGATGCCATGCTAGAATCAATTTGTAAAATTCTATATGATGCTGTCCTTTTCCATTGGCACACACAGAGTAAAAGCTGTAAGAAAGTGAGTTTAAATACAATTTAATTGTATTGGATCAGCACTATACACATTTATTCAATAAAGAAACACCTCTGTGTTTGTGATCAGAGTCAGATGTCATGGCACATTCCTCTAACTCCAGCACTTGGAAGACTGAAGCAGGAGGATAAACTTGAGCTCAAGGCCAACCTGGCCTACACAGTGAGTTTAAGGCCAACCTAAACTACACAGTGAGACACTGTCTCAAAGAGCAAAACAAAACAAAAGTTCTGACAATCACACTCCAGGAAAAGGCTCTCTTATGCTGGTGGTTTTCTAATCTCACACCCAAAAAAGTCCCAGGGGCACAGTATTAGCAGATACTAACTTGAGCCTGGAAACCAAGCCAATTTGGAATGGCACTGCTATTAGCATGTCAAAGAGATCAGAAGCTTTGCCTCAACCTAAGCCAGTGGTAGTGAACCTAAAGCGAACTCACGTCACAACAGGCTATCTGTATCAGTGAAAGCTCTAAAAGGTTCACCTAGGCTATTAGATGAGAAGTATTAGGTATTTAGGGTATAGGCACAGCAGTTACAGTGGCAGAATTCACTGCAAAGTGTTTAGATCCCAAGCACAATCTCTAAATCCACACCACCTCCTTACCCAGTTTTATGTACAGCAGCTCCTAGAAGGGAAAATAAAATGCATCCACGAATGTCTGTTGGCACCACTCGAACAGAGAAGCTGAGAAATTGAAACAGAAGAGTGTACAGGATAAAGGAGCAGAGCAGACTCTTAGAAGAAATGTAGTAAGGAACCAACCTCCACTGGCCAGAGCCAGCAAAGAGAAGAGATAGCAGCGCAAGAGAGAAGAAGAAAAAAAAAGGGAGACAGAGACTAATTCTTCAGGCAGCCCAGGAGACCCTGGCCACTTTAAACAGGCTCTCTCAACAACCAGTGAAATTCCTTATGGAAGTAGAAAGGAGATAGAGGGGTTTTTCTCAATACATTGTGCAATGCTCTGTCTCTATCCAAAGAGGAGCCCATCCAAGAAAGCTGCCACCCGAGGGCCAAAGCCAGCAGTGTACAGCATACCCCTTTCCACTCAGCCCAGACCCAGGGTGCCAGAGGTCACAGCTGTCACAGCTGTCACTTACTTTCTCGACGGTAAGAGACTTTCACAGGGTGGGCATCTTGAGCATGGCTAGAGTAAAAAACCTTTAAAAATCCGAGTTCTCTGTGCTGTCTCAGGTCAAGTGTAGCTCTAGATGGTGTTGATTCCACCTGTCCTGCCTTACCAGAAAGGAAAGGGGAGATGTCAACAGGTGGCAAGAGAAAGAGGGAAAAAAATGAGGTGTACAACATGTCTAATCATGTTTTGAAGCCAAACACTCATCCCTCAGGGAAGCTTACTCATTGAGGTCCCAGGGTGCAGGGCTGACATGTGAGGAAATGCCCTGAGGAAAACACAATACAAAGGTGTGGAACCAGTCTTGGGTGCACAAACACATGATCGGTATGTGCTGGTTTAAGTATGACAAAGGTCCCTTAGAGGGGATCTGGAAAAGGAGCGTGCAGAGTGGGGAGGAAACAAGTACTGGGATCAAGGACTAACTGCCAACTAGAGATGGGAGGGGTGGGGTGAGGAAAAGAAGTGGAACTGATTAAAAGCCAATGTAGGGTCCAGGATTTAGCTCAAGTGGTACTGCACCTACCTTGCAAACATAAGGGCCCAAGTTTGATCCCCAGTACCACAAAAAAATAAATAAATAAAAGCCAGTGTACCCCCTGTACTTCATTCTCAATTCTAGGGGGTAAGGAGAGGCTTGAATACTTGGAAAATTTAGACTGCTAGTCTGGTGGACAAGGAGGAAACCGAGACACGGTACCAGATCTCTGACTGAAAGTTCTCTCTGGTTTTTCAACTACATGAAGCTGCCTCACTGGCCCTTACTGGAAACAGGAAAGGAAAAATCAGAGCCCTTTCTTTTCTGGGAGGAGGGGGAGAGAGGTGGCAGAATTTAAAGAATCGGGGCAAAAACAGGTTTCAAAACAGGGAGATAAGCAGCTTTGCCTTCCTGGATCCCAGAAGCTATTTCTTCAGTATTTTCTGTGTCTCTGTGTGTGTGCTAGGCGCTGGGGTTAGAGATAAGAACAGTCCCTGTCCTCAAGTGGATTAGGGTGTGAGAAGTTATACCAGTAAATAGGCCGACGTACTAAACTCCCCAAGAGGGAGAGGACAGGGCGAGCAGGGCGGGCAGGGCAGGGCACTCCAGCAGTGAACCGGCGCATCTATCAGATGCTGAATAGATGCTGCCAAGAGAAGGGGACTGGGTGAAAAATACGAAAGCGGCAGGAGTGGAATGTGGCCGTACGGGTGGTAAGGAAGGCGACAGCAACTCCAGAGGGATTCCACGCCGCAGACCCGGGCCCCGCGTCCCGCCCCCTCCTCTCAGGGCCGCGGAGGGCCCGACTTCGAGTCCAGAGCGTGGGGACGCTCGTCTGACCAGATCCTCAGCTCTGAGAGCCCCACTGTCCCACTAGCCCGGGCTGGCTACTCAAAGATGCCTGAGCCGGAGCCGGAGAGTCCCACTACCCAAGCGCACTCGCCTTCTCACCTTCACCTTCCCGGCCTCGCGGCGGCCATCACACCCATGACGTCACCAGCAATCGCCATCCTGAGGGGCGGTGAGGAGAGCGGGGAGGCGCGCGTCATCAGCCGCCCACGGTTTCCCGCCTAGCCTAGACGAGCTAGTAGGCTGCCCAGTTAAGCCAGATGGACCTTACTACTCCTTTGGTCTCAGTGGTCTCACGGTTTCGCCCCCTTAAAGATTTTCCAGCTGTTTTATCGCCGACGCGTCCCAAAAAGATGACATAAGAGCCTCCGGGCTTCTGCTGCTTCATGGGAGTTGTGGTTTCCTAAGGCGCGGGCTCCCGCCGGGAGGGCGGGGCGGGGCGGGGCCGGACCCGACCAGGCCTCCAGCTGTCAAGGCACGAGAAAGCCGCAGCCCGGATTCCAGGTTTCTCTCTTTGGCTTGTTGCCCTAGAGTCTGCTAGCTTCAGAATCCCAATTTGAATCTTGAATTTTCAGAGAAGCGCCCTCAAGAGGAACAGGCCGTTTGGGCCAGTGACTAGGGAGAGAAGCAAGCAGGGCCTGCTATCTTCAGTTGCCTTTGTGGAAGTCAGAACAGCAGTACCAATGTACCAGGCTCAGAGGAAGACTGCCCAAGTTCATGTCAATCACTGGCCTCTCTTTATGTGCCAGGCACTAGGAAACAGCGGGACATAGCCTTAGCAGGGAGGCTCTAAGGCTGGGCCAGCACACCAGACACCGGCCACCATTGTCTGGCTATTGAGTCCCCACAATGCAGCAGGTGCAAACGAAGATGTGCCCCAAGACTTGGTGTGAAAAAGAATTTAAACCATCTCATTAATATTGATGGCATGTTCTCTTTACTTACTGAATTTACATATATGAGATTTTTTAAAAGGTAGTTGTTAAAGAGAAAATTCCTGTTCCTTTTTCCTTGGATGTAACTATTTTACATGTTTACAGAAGAAGTAATAAGCTGGAAGTAAGATAGAAAACAAAATATTGATGGCATGTTGAAATTATATTTTGGATGAATGAGTTAAATAATGTAATTACCTATATTTGCACCTGTTTGTTTTTTTTTTTTTTACTTTTAAAAGTGTGGCTACTAAACCAGGTGTGGTGGCATGTACCTGTAACATCAACCCTCCGAGAGGGTGAAAAAGGAGAATTGCAAGTTCAAGCCCAGCCTGGGAGTCTGGAAAGATCCTGTCTCCAAAGGCCTATCCAGGCCTGCTGGACAGATAGCAGAGTTGTGAAGTCAAGGGGTGCAGATTAAGAAAAGATGGGCTGGGCTACCTAGAGAGCTCAGAGCTAGCCTGAACTACAAAGTGAGACCCTGTCTCAAAAAAAAAAAAAAAAAAAAAAAAAAAGGAAAAAAAAAGAAAAGATGGGCTTGGGCTGGAGGGTTGGCTCAGTGGTTCCGGCGCCTGCCTCGCAAGCGCAAGGTGATCCCCGGAAACCACATATAATGCTGGGCGTGGAGACACGCCCACCAACAATCAACACCGCATACCACAGTGCCGGACATGGTGGCTCACGCCTGTAATCCCAGCACTCGGGAGGCAGAGACAGGAGGATTGCTGAGTTCGCGGCGGCTTGCCTGGGCGCCATAGTGAGCTCAGGGCCAGCCTGAACTACAAAGCGAGACCCTGTCTCAAAAAAAAAAAAAAAAAAAAGAAAAGATGGGCTTGGGAGGTCCTCTCAGTCAATACTGAGCAGGCACCCGTTTCTTGAGCAAGTGGTATTTATACTGTTTCAAAAGGCCAACATGGCCTCAAAAATGGTTACATATTATCTTATAGGGGAAGAAAAACATGAACAAAACATCCAGGAAATTAGTGCACAAATAGGAGTAGGATGTCAACTATACACATACTGTCTGGAATCAGTTCTTTAAATGTCAAATTACAATTTTCTTAAATCTTTTTCCTATCTCTGACTTTCTTACACTATTTTTTACTAATGCTTAACTTTAAGAAGAATAAGTATATCCATTACACAGTTAATTAACTCTACAGAATTCAGTCTTAACCTACACAGGAACAAGAAGGAAAACATGTTGCCAACTTGAGGAACAGTGGTCAGGGGGCCAAATCAGAGGTTGTGTACTATCCCAGTCAGGCATCCCAGTGTAGCAACTCCAAAGGTTGCAGGTCTCATCTTGGGAGCTGGGCAGCACTGTTTGAATTAGTGCAGATCTCTCAGCTGCTAGTTGATGCAGCATCCAGTGCAGATCTCCGGGCCTGACAGGGATGCTTAGACTAGGCCGCTTCCCACAAAGGCCTGGGGATATAATTCTGTGACCAGCCTGAGTTTGATCCCCAGTATGGCAAACACAAACAAAAAATGTAGCTACTAAAAAAAATTTAAATTACTTAAGTGACTCACGTTTATGGCCTACATTGTATTTCTAGCAAACAGCATTATTTAGGCAGATAGACAAAAATGGGCTCGGAGAACCAAAGGAGGTATCCAAATAGTATGCTTTGCCAGTTAAGAAACAGACTTCAATCTAATAATCACTTATTAGGTTTCAAATCTATAGCAACGCCATAAAACACAGTGCCATTATGCACATCCTTACTGATACTGGCCACCCGGCCACCTAGTTCCAAACAAGACACATGGCACACCTGGCTGCATGGTTTATAGCTCAGTGATATCAGGAAAGGAAAGGCCCAACTGGCTTCACCTGGGACCTGGTTTAAATGAAGAACTTACCCTTTTGGCCAAGTGTAGTGGAGCACATCTGCACTCCCAGCACTTGGGAGGCTGAGGCAGTAGGACCACAACTTCCAACCCAGCCTTGGTAATTTAGCAAGATTCTGTCTCCAAACAAAAAGGGCTGGGGATGTAGCTCAGCGGGAAGGTCCTAAATTCAATCCCTAGTCCTACAAAAAAAATACATCTTTTATAAATTTCTCACATGAATAAAGCCACTGAAGTAACACTGACCATCTAACAAGGACAAGAAGACATTTTGTAATTCCAAAATAACTTTTTTTTTTTTTGAGACAGGATCTGGCTTTGTAATTCAGGCTGGCCCTGAGCTCACTCTGTAGCCCAGGAAAGCCTCGAACTCAGCAATCCTCCTGCCTCTGCCTCCCGAGTGCTGGGATTATAGGCGTGAGCCACCATGCCTGGCTCCAAAGTAATTTTTTTTTTTTTTTTAGACAGGGTCTCGCTTTGTAGTTCAGGCTGGCCCTAAGCTCACTATGTAGCCCAGGCAAGCCTGGAACTCAGCAATTCTCCTGCCTCTGCCTCCCGAGTGCTGGGACTACAAGCATGAGCCACCACACCCGGCACTGTGGTATATGGTATTGATGGCTGGTGGGCGTGAGTCACCACGCCCAGCATTGTATGTGGTTACCAGGGATCGAACTCAGGACCTTGGGCTTGCGAGGCAGGTGCCGGAACCACTGAGCTAAATCTCCGGCCCTCCAAAGTAATTTTTTTAAGGGGCCAGGGATTTAACTCAGTGCTTCTGGTGCCTGCCTCGCAAGCACAAGGTCCTGAATTTGATCCTCAGCACCAAAAAGAAAATAACTTTTAAAGTATCACTAACTGTTCTCTTTTTTATCATCTCTAGGCTCCCTCACACTCTCAAGAGGGCAGGAACCATGATTTCTGTTTCCTTTCTCTAACAGAATCTTGCCCAAATCAGGTGGAGGCTTGAAGAATCTCTCAACATCTTTCCTGTCCATTCTCTCTTCCCTAAACCTCCCTGCAAGTGTTGGCTCAGACCCTGGCCATGAATTTTATTTGTCATCAGAAAAAGTAAGTATTTTTTGTTTGTTTGTTTTGTTTTTTTGAGACAGGGTCTCACTTTTTGTAGTTCAGGCTGGTCTTGAGCTCACTATGTAGTCCAGACAAGCCTCAAACACAGCAATCCTCCTGTCTCTGCCTCCCAAAAGCTGGGATTACAGGTGTGAGCCACCATGCCCAGCACTGTGGTATGTGATTGATTGCTGGTGGGCATGAGTCACCATGCACAGCATTGTATGTGGTTACTGGGGATTGAACTCAGGACCTTGCGCTTGCGAGGCAGGTGGCAGAACCACTAAGCTAAATCTCTGGCCCCAGAAAAGGAAGTATTAAAGTTAAAAACAACCCCAGGCTGGCATGTGGCTTAGTGGTAGAGCATGTTCAAGGCCCTGGATTCAATCCCTAGCACACCCCACAAAAACAAAATAAACTCTAACACACACACACACGCACATATGCACGCACACACAGATGCACATACAGACCAGCTTGAGAACCTTGTTATGGTTTAGATCTAGAATGCCTCCCACAAGTCTCATGTGTTCAATGGTGAGACTTATGGGAGTGTTTTGGACCATGGGGGATGCCATACTCTTCAGTGACCATTGTGGCTGAATGTGCTGTTAGGCAGCAAGGTGTGATTGGAAGAGGACCGTCACTAATGGTGACTGAAAGAGACTCCTCCCTGTTCACTTGCCTTCCTGGCTGCCTTATGGGTTGAGCAGGCTTCTGTCATGCCCTTCTACTATACATTGTTTCTGGTTTGGAGCCAGCTGACCATGGACTGAACTCATTGGAAACTGTGAGCCAAACAGACTTCCTTAAGTTATAGGTGTCAAGTATCATCTCAGTGACAGGAAAGTGACTACTATAAACACCCAAGAAAAAGATTAGCCAGTATGGCTTCTGGAAAGAGGAACCAAGCAGTTTGGAGTAAGAAAAAGAAATAAAATTTTATGCTATTTGAACTTGACATGAGCCAATTTTGAAAAATAAAAAACCTAAAAACCTTTAAAAGGCATATCTGCCACTTCCAATGACTCCAGTAGTCTCCCAAGTTACACCCAAACTCTCCTTAGCCTGGTGCAATGATTGAATGCATCATTCATACATCCCTATGTGGCAAACTCACTCCTAATTTTTTTTTTTTTTGAGACAGGGTCTTACTTTGTAGTTCAGACTGGCCCTGAGCTCACTACGTAGCCCAGGCAAACCTCGAACTCAGCAATCCTCCTCTGCCTCCCAAGTGCTGGGATTACAGGCGTGAGCCACCATACCTGGCATTGTGGTATGTGGTACTGATTGCTGGTGGGCCTGAGTCACCACACCCAGCATTGTATGTGGTTACCGGGATCGAACTCAGGACCTTGCACTTGCTAGGTGGGTGGTGGAACCACTGAGCTAAATCTCTGGCCCCTCACTCCTAAATCTTATGGTAATGACATTCATTTGACAGGAAGGTTGGATGAGGACCTGAAGGTGAGACTCCCATCTTGGAACTAGAGGGAGACAAATCCAAATTGGCTTGCTCCCTCTGCTCACTAGGTGGGGCTGGCCACTATATAGAGGTACAGGAAGAAGCCCCTCACCAGACATGGGCACTATGCACTTGGCCTTCCCAGCCTCCACAATCATGAGCTCAACAGACCTTGATTCTTTATAAATTACCTAGTCTGTGCTATTCCCTTATAGCAACTGAAAACAGACTAAGACACCTGAAGGAAAATGGTCCTTTACAATCTGACCCATCCACTCTGGCCCACCTGCATTCTCCAGGCCACAAGGGTCTCTCCATCTTTTGGAAACCTGCCCTATCCAAGGCTCAGCCTATGTGGCATTGGGTTTCTCAGCCTCAGTACCTTTCTGGCTGGATGACTCCTTTCTGGGTGGTGATGGAGGACTGCCCTGGACACTACAGAATGCTTGGGCTCATGCCTAGCCTTGATTGGCTGGATGCCAGTAGCATCCCCTTCCCCAGGGGTGACAACCACAATCATGGCTGCCTCAGACCTGGCCAGATGTTCCACTACGGTGGAACATTGGGTCATGGTGGACAGCTGGTCCCTCCTGCTCCTCTCACCAGTTCTTACATCACTGTGCTGATGATCAGCGCGTGCAGTGAGCTGTGTTCAGTTCTGTCTGTTTCCGCTCCCCAGGCAGCTGATTACCACTGGAGTGGGGTCAGGGGTCTGTCCAGAGCCATTCTACATAAATTTGGGGGGGAAATCATTTTATAATTAAAATACAACTATCAAGTAGTGATAAAACAAGAGAAAGCTCTCACCTGGGGAAAGGACTTTTATTAGCCCGTCTCGTCCCACCTCTTGCAGGAATGCTCTCCTTATGGTCCTCATCAGCTGAAGATCCTTATCAGTGGAAGATTACTGCTGTCCCAATCACCTGATATTCCCTCCAACTGTTGTGTGAGCCCAGTAAATAGGGGCAAGCTTAGTCTTTGTTTCTGGCCCCTCTGAGGCACTGACCTCCTGGCCCCCCCGTACACTTTGAAATTACACAAGTCTCTATTGTCTTTTTTTTTCTTTAGCTCTTACCATCTAGATCTTCCAATAGGGATCAGATTGCTTCAATTGCTGGAATCTTATTCAAATCCCTGTCCCTACCTTTACATGCTGTGTGTTCTTAGGTCAATGACTTGGCCTTTCTGAAACTGTTCCCCCATGTGTAAAAAAGGAAATAATACCCCTCCCCCAAGGGCTGTGTGCCAAGTACCGGACATGGTACAATGTACAGCCCACAGCAGGTGGACATGGTAGCTCTCAAGCCTATTAAATGTCCAAATGTAACAGGTAGCCTTAGCCCAAGGTGCCAAAGCGCCAGAAGTTCTCCCTGCTCGTGTTGGGAGGCCAAGTGGCCAGGGTGCTTCTGGAGCTGACACCTGATACGGGTCTGGACAGGAAGTGTGCCCCAGCAGCAGCCAGTGCTGGGCTCGGAGCAAAGGTTTCCAGAATAAACAAATGCCACGGAGGTCATGTGGCACTGAATCTGGGCAACAGGAGTCCCCAAGTGTGCTGACACGCTTTTCCTACCAATCAGGGCTGCTGCTGCTTTTTTTTCCTGGTTTTTGTTTTTTGAGGCGGTCTCATGATGCATTCTAGGCTGCTCTTGAACAGCCCGTGCTGGTCTCAAACTTAATGCAGTTCTCACACCTCCACCTCCCTAGGGCTAGGATTGGAATGACAGACATGCACCAGGCAAATCAGGGTCTCTTAGCCATCCAAACCCCTCACTCACTAGACACACATACACTCGCCAGGCCAAAGCATGCTCCGCTCTGTTACTGAACATCTTTAATAGAACTCTCCTATTTCTGACTGTCCCTCTCCCCAGAGCCATTGGAACAGTGACCCAGTGCTGTGAGGACGCGTCGCTCTCCAGACCGAGCTGCCGCAGTGATGCCTTCACTGTCTTCTGGAGAGCTTTGAGTCACTGTCTCCAGGAAGCAAGTTTGCTCCCATGATGGAGCTTGGCAGAAGGGGCTTTGGCAGCCCAGGGCTCAGGGCAGAAACCCTCATGCAGCCAGGTGACTGTGTCGCCCCAAAGCTGGAAGCAGAGCCCGAGGGGATGCTGCTGCATCGGACGAGTCCTGGCGTGGATCCCTCTGCACTCTGTTCAAGTCTTGGCCGTATGGGAATGGGGTCTGGGTGTTTTGGCCGGAAGACAGTTACTGAAAGTGTGAAAGTGATCTGTGTCCTCCAGGTTGGTCCTGGAGCACCACAAAAGCTGCAGCCCCGAGGCTGCTCTGTTGCTGGCCCGCCTCAGTCCCCACAGTGGCAGCTCTGAAGGCAACGGAAGCCAAGGCCCTGGAAGCTGCACCAGGATGGCAGGAACCCAGAGGCTCCAAGGTCTGCTGGGCAGTGGTTGTCGGCAGAAGGAAAGATCCGAGAGGGGGGCACGGCCTGTTAGGGATCCACGAAGGAGACAGCAATGTAGCGGGTGCCCCTGGTGGTAGGGAGCCCCTCGTGGTAGTGTGTGAGGCGTCCAGGGTGCATGAGAGCCCAGCCCTTCCGCGGGGCTCGGATGGAGCAATTATAGCGCAGGAAGCGACAGCCTCCGCCCTGGTAAAGAGGAAGAGAGGAAGCTTCAGGGCCGTCCGCACTCCTGGCCGGTCCCTGAGCACCTGGCTGTCCTGCTACAGCCACAAGGCCCTCAGCACTGTAACCCTGGAGATGCCCCAGGAGTGACAGCTGCCCAGGGAAGACAGCAAGCAAAGACAGGGATGGCAAGCTCTGGCCTTGGGCCCGATAGTCCTGGACAAACGTTGCCCTACCCTCTACTAACTTTGTGACCAATCTGAGCCTCTGTTTCCTCATCTGTAAAATGAGGGTGAGAGTGCACTGAGCTGTGAGAATCGGCTTGGTTGGAGCGCTTGGCTAGCGTATGTGAGGCCCTGGGTTCCAGCCCCAGCACCACCGACAAAACAAGAGAGGTACCTTGAGAGGACGAATGCCTGCTCGCTCCCTAGCAGGGTGCAGGCAGAGGGCTCCCATGTCTTCCTGGTTTCCCAGCTCTGCCCAGCCCCACACTGAGCCTACACGACCCTTTCTGCTCCCCAGGGAGCCTTCTTCCTCCCACAGGAGGGGACCGAGCATTGAGCTCCATGGCCTCGGCCGCTCTCACAGCTCTAGGGACAGCACTCAGCTTTCCCACTTACAGCTTGACCAAACAGAGACCCACAAATGTAGCTGAAGCCACAGAATCAATGAAGGAAATGAGGGGACCCAGAGCCAGGCCATCCAGTCCCAGCCTTCCTGAGGGTCGCTTAAGGTCTCCTCTAAAACCCTCTGCCTCCTGCCGAATGGTGCCCTGAGCCTCCCCCTTCCAGGAAGCCTGCCCCACACACCTGGCACCTATCCTCTGGCTCTGGGTCCTGCTGTCCCCTGGTCCCCTGCCTTGACCATCCCAGTCCCCACTCACCTCGTAATCCTCCCCGACCCGGTTGAGGGCGATGTTGACAGTGAAGGTGGAGGCGTCATGGTGAGGCATCAGCGAGGGCTGCTCGTCTGGCTTGTAGCGGACAACAAAGGCCAGGTCGAACTGGGCCTGAGCAGGGCAGGGATAAGAGGCCGGTCAGGGAGGAGCGGCTGGGGTCCACCCAGGCAGAGAAAGTTCTCAAGAAAAATACAAGAGAAGCAGGGAGTGAGGGGGACAGAGTGAGTGGAGGAAAGAAGGAAAGGAAAAGTTTGAAGGAGGGAAGGGAAGGACTGAAGGGAGGGAGGCAGGAATGAATCTAAGCCTTGTGACCCACTGGGCCCCCATCCGGGCCTCTGGCTCCTTGCAAGAGCCCCCAGAGCAGGGGTCTGGAGAAAACACAGGAGCAGGGACAGAATGGAGCCAGCCAGAGGGTGACAGAGCCCAAGACACAGCAGACAGACACAGGAGAGATGGCGCTAGAAGGGAACTGAAGGAGGAATGAGCACATGGGCTGGCTGGCAGAGTGCTTGGCTGGAACTGCGGAGGCCTAGGTTAAGGCACAGAAGAAGGCTTCAAAAGGGGCGAGTAGAAAGAATGGCTGTCATCAAGAAATCAAATAACAGCCAAACATGGTAGTGTGTGCCTGTGATCTCAGCACTTGGGAGGCTGAGGCAGGAGGATGGCCACAAGTTCAAGGCCAGCCTGAGCTACACAGTGAGACCCTGTCTCTAACACACACAAACACACAAAATCCACAAGTGCTGTCAAGCTTGTGGGATAAGCAACCTTTCATATTACTGTGGGAATGTAAACTAGTACATCCACTATGAAGATCAACATGGAGATGCCTCAGAAAAGTAAAACCAGGGACAGAGATTTAGCTCAGTGATTCTGGTGCCTGCCTAGCAAGCACAAGGTCCCTGGTTTGATCCCCAGTAACCACATACAACAGTACTGGGCATGGTAGCTCATGCGCACCAGCAATCAGTACCACATATCACAAATGTTGGGCTTGATGGCTCAAGCCTATAATCCCAGCACTTGAGAGGGAGAGGCAGAAGGATTGCTGAGTTTGAGGCTTGCCTGAGCTACATAGTGAGCTCAGGGCCAGTCTGAACTGCAAAAACAAGACCCTATCTCAAATTAAAAAAAAAAAAAGTAAAACCAGGAGGGCACGGTGGTGCACGCCTATAATCCCAGCACTCTGGAGGGTGAGGCAGGATCAATAGGATATCAAAATCAACCTGGGATACAGAGTGAATTCAGGGCCAGCCTGAACTACACATAGCAAGATGCTGTCTCAAATAACCATAAGACAAAAAAAAAAAAAAACTAAATTGGAAATTCCATTTAACCCAGCTATTCCTCTTCACATATTTTTTCCGAAAGGGTTACAAGTATCACATTATAATAATACATGCATATTCATGTTACAGTCATACAACTCATGGAGCATTCTTGGAAGTGGCCTATATGTCATTGATAGATGAAGAAAATGAAGCACTTGTACATAATGGAGTACAATTCTGCCACAAAGAAGAATAAATTTGAGTCATTTGTGAAAATACGGATCATGGCTTGAAGCCATATTAAGCAGAATAAATCAGACTTACAAGTTTAAGTAGCACATGGTTTGGTTTCTCTCATAAGTGGAACCTAAAGTATAAATAAGGGCAAAATAAAAGGTAGATTCCAGGAAATAGTGAGATAGATCTGTGCAAATGGGAAGGAGTCCAAGAGATGAAGGGAAGGAGGAAAGGGAGGAGAAGAGAATGTAAAAAGAATTCAGATGCATTATGTACCAACTCCCCACAATGAACGTAATCATTATATACTGCAAGCATGGCCTCATGAACTTTTCAAAAACTGAAAAAAGGGCCAGACATGGCATGCCTGTAATCCCAGCACTTGGGAGGCTGAGGCAGGAGGATCCATTACAAAGTGATACCTGTCTCAAAAAATAACAACAAAACAACCAAACAAACAAACAAAAAAACTGGAAAATAAAGGAGCGAAGTCAGAGACAAAGGTGGTGTCCTCCTGACATCCTAGCACACCTGAGGTCCCGCCTTCCCACACACTGCCCAATGCAGGGCTGACCCAATTCTCCTTAGGAGCCTAGGGTCTGGCCACTCCCCAAAGCTGGGGTAGGTTCTAGGCTTCCACCCCTCCCAGACACCCCACCCTGCTTCAGGCTGCACCTCAGGCCCTCACCCTGGTATAGTAGCCGGGGTACAGCTTCTCTGTCATGGGGGCGATGTACTCCACCAGGAACTTGTGCCACTCCCGCTCAAAGCTGATCTGGTTCATGTGGATGTCGATGGTGGGCACGTTTTCATACCCGCCCTGGATGCGGTTGTCCTGGAAGTGACCACAGTAAGTACTAAGTTGGCCCCAGAGTCTGGTGCCTGCTACACAAACTCTGCCTCATATGCCCACAACCCTGGCATAGAGTGGGACTGTGTGATGTTAGGAGGTAAAAGGGGAAGATGAACAGATGTAATTGGGTCCCTGCCAGTCAGGCAGCCTTGGGTTAACTGGAAGGAGGTTAGCCTGGGTGCAGGCCCCAGCCTGGCATAGCCTTTAACAGATCTGCGAGAAAGAGATCATGCGTCCCACTGGCATGGAATAGGTCAGCTGCCCTGTGCACTCCAGCTGCAGAGGAATGAATCCTGCCACCAACTCCACAGCTCAGAAGGGGGCCCCAAGCCTCAGGGACCCAACCCAGCTGCCCTCTGACTCAGCTTTGTGAGAGGCTTAGAGGGTCCAGCTGAGCTGTGCCTGGAACTGAGAGGTAAATGAGACTTTGTAGCCCAGCTTGGTGGCATAGATCTATAATCCCAGGACTCTGGGAGGCCGAGGCAAGAGGATCTGAAGTTCAAGCCCAGCCTGGAGAACTTAGCAAATTAGCCAGACACTGTCTCAAAATAAAAAAGGGCCGGGAATGTAGCTCAGTGTGAAAGCCCTGGGTTCAATCTACAGCACTGGAAAATAATAAATAAATAGGTGTGTGAAGCCACTAAGCTTGTGGTCAGTCGTCATATAGCAGAAGGCCATGATTAGCCCAGGCACTGGGGTCTATAGCTGGCCCTGGCAGGGGAACACCAGAGTTAGCCTGGACTCAGGCTGCCTGAGTTAACTAACCCAGTAACTAGACTCTGGAGATGGCCCGGCCACCAAGACAAGAGGACTGAGCAAGTAACCAGAAGCCAGGCACAGTGGCACACACCCGCAACTCCAACTGCTCTGGAGGCTGAGGCAGGAGGATGGGAAATGTGAAGCCAGGAAGACCATGGTAAATAAAAAGGGCTGGGAATGTAGCCTGGCAGTGGAGCTCTGGATTCCATCCCCAGCACCAGGGGTGCTAAGAAAAGGCTGCCTGAACCTCCCACCCAGAGCGCCCTGTTTCCAGTAACACACAGCCTCTCAGTGCACCAGCCCCAGCATCTGGTGTCTGCTGAACTTGGACCTGAGGTCACACACCAGTGCCCCTCCTTTCACACATGCCTGTTCCACACAGAAATTGGGAGCAGCAGGGCTGGGGATTTAGCTCAAGCGGTACCATGCCAACCTTGGATGCACAAGGGCCTGAATTCAATCCTGGGTACCGCAAAAAAAAAAAAGAAAAGAAAAAAAACCTGAGAGAAATCGGGGGGGCGGGGGCAGAAAGTCAACCACATGAACAGCAACCGGGAAGTGAAGACCTAACCACCAGGCTAAGGCAGCTCAAAGCCACACTGTGGCAGTGGCTGCCTGGGGACCAACTGCATCTCCATTTTCTCAGTCCCTCTTCAGGACTGCCTGCAGGCACCCAGCCAGTAGCCCCAAGTCCGGGGTCCCAGGGAGACTGGCACAGGGAGAGTCCAGAAAGGGGCAGAGGTAGCATGGCGGCCCCACCTTGTTATCGCCGAGGGACCACTGGCCGAAGTGCTCCATCTCCTGCACCAGCTCATCACAGGCTGTCTCCGTGAAGATGGGGAACCAGTAGACATCAGGGCAGGGCTGAGGAGAGTGGGGATTCAGGCACAGAGTTCAGCGTGCACCATCACATCCCCTGGGTACAGAACCCCCTCCAGGGCCCCTGGTGGGCACCACTTCTTACTGTAGCCCTGGAGCCAAGGCCACAGCCAGGTCACACCTGGGACACCTCCCTCTCTAGAAAGTGCCAGCGGAGGGAGGGTGTCATCCTGGCCCTGTTCTTCTAGCTGCAGCACTGCCACTCCAGGCAGAAGGGGGTGCCCAGGGCTGCCACCCACTACGCAGGTACAGGCTGTGATCTGATAGTTGTGTTCCTGGCCACCGCCACACTTACTGTCTCCACCAGCTTCCCCTCCAGGGCCTTGGTGTAGTTCTCGTGGATGTATTTCTCCTTCCAGTCCTGTGGGGAGGGCCGGAGGTGGGGCTCACCACATGTGCACCCACGGGAGGCTCCAAAGGGTCCCCCTGCAGCCCCTCAGGCACAGCGGACACATATACCCAGGTCGGGTGTTATGGGCCTGTGCCACATCCTGCACCTGTGTGTCTGTGTATAAACATGGTTGTGCGTAGGTACAGTTTGTGCAGAGGCCCATGTCAGCACTAGCTCCTGAGATTAGGGTCACTGTCACAATGTCTCCTTGATCATCAAGACACCCCAGGGGCAAGACCGGCTGGCAGGGCACAGCCATTAGAGCTAAGACAACAGAGGCCCGAGAAGTTGTAGGTCCCAGCTAAGCCACAGCCGACCTAGGCTAACAGCCAGGATCTGACACTTGGCCCCTCCTCCATTAGATGGCGCTGTCTCCAAGGCGCCCTCCAGACCCAAATGCAGCACTGGTCACTGAATCCCAGAGATGTAAAAAGGGGAGGTGCCTCTGGCCCCAGGTTCACAGGAGTCCCCTTTCCTTTCCAGCCCCTTCCTACCCACTTGGCCTCACCTCAGGGTTGCTGAAGACCTCCCAGAGGTCATTGTGGAGGTGGGTGGTCTGGTAGCTATCCAAGGACAGCAGGTGGCCAAAGCTGTGCCGGTTGGTCAGGAACATGAACACCTCCTGGGGAGAGCAGACCTGATGGGGTAGGGGCTCCACCATGTCCCCTGCATACCCCAGCACATAGTGGGCCTGCTGCACCCACCAGGCTATATAGCGGCCCATGAGCATGGGTGGCCTGTGTCTCCAGCACCTGGCCCAGACCCAACACTAGGGATAGACCCAGGAAGACTTCCTGGGCTGACAGAGAATAAAAGAATGAAAACAGGAAAGAAAAGGATTGTGAGTTGGCCATGGAGGCATGTGTCTGCAATGCCAGTACTGGAGAGACAGAGGCAGGAGGACTGTCCCGAGTGCAAGGCCAACCTGGGCTACTTAGGGAATCCAAGGCCAGCCTGGGAGACATAGCAAGACCCTATCTCAACAACATGACAAGAAAGAAGCTTCCAGGCCTAAGGTGACAGGTGGCCCACCTTCCCCCTTTCCCATCTGCTAACCTGCTGCCGGATGTTGGCACAGAAAGCCATGTCAGGGTCCAGCTTCCTGTGGTGGAATAGGTCTGTGCGCTGCAGCTCTACCCGCAGGGCACTGCCCTTGATCAAGTAGATGTTCGAGATATAAGGCACATTCCAGACGCCACTGTGGGAGCAGGGAAGAAGGGGTCACTGGTGAGCAGAGAGGAGTCACAGGCTGAAAGTCTTGCTTGAGGACCAAAGTGGAGAGCATCACAGGCTGGGAGAGCTTGGCAGAGCCATCTAAAGCCCCACTCTGGGTGCACGAGCCAGGGACAATAGTCAGGACGTCCTTTGGTGTGTCTGACTACAGTTTTTGTTGCTTGACTTACGACAATTTTTTGGTTTTGGTTTGGTTTTTGAGACACTCCAACCTGGAGCAATCCTCCTGACTCAGCCTACTGAGTGCTGGGAGCCAAAACACCTGACACAGCTTCGATTTGCAGGGAGCCCGGTATCCCTGGGCCAGGAGGAGTCGGACTCACACACGTCTTCCATGCACAATGTCCACGTAGTCCTCAGAGCGAGCGTAGTAGCCGTCCGCACTCAGCGCCCCCCAGAAGTTCGACCACAGCCTCCCGTGGCGCGTCAGGAGGGGGGCAAGGATGTTCCTGAGAAAGAGGCGATTCAGTGGGAGCAGGAGGCGGACTGACCAGGGATGGGGCAGGGAAGGGACCCATGACCTGCACAGGATCTCCACACATCCTCCCTCCCAACCGGTGGCTGGGGACAGAGTAGGGAAGGCTCCACCCTCTATCAGCCTGGAACCTGAAGCCCAGGCCACAGGGCGGGCCAAAGAAGGAGGGGTGGGGGTGGGGGGCTCCTGACACTCACTTGTTCTGCTCGATCAGCAGCCGCAGGCTGTCGGGCTCCGTCAGGGCCACGTCGGCGTCCACGCTGAAGTAGTAGGTGCAGGTGTGATCCTGCCGGCACAGGTCTCTGCAGGTGGAAGGTGACAGGGCTGACGGGTGGGACCAGCCTTCCTGAAGGCCCTCCCCATGCCGAGGCCCACACCCAGGCCGCTGTACTGTCAGGAGTAGGGCAAGTCCCAGTGGGACAGTTCTGGGGGACCCCAGCCCATCAGACAGGCCCCTATGCTGCTAGCTTGGGGCGCTTGTGCCCGTGTAGAGGGCAACTTGTATCAAAAGCCTGAGAAATGAAAAGTGCTGGGCCAACTGTTATGGTGCGTGCCTGCACCCAGCACCTGGGACGACAGGATAATCTCAAGTTCGAGCTCAATTTAGTGAGATCCTGTGTCTAAATTGATAATTAATTAAAATAAATAAAAGGGCTGGGAATATTCCTCAGTGCAAAGGTACTGGGTTCAATCCACAGGTCAGAATAAAGGGGGGCTGGGATGTAGCTCAGTGGTGGAGCCCTTGCTTAGCATGCACCAGACCCTAGGTTCCATCTCCGGAACCACAAAAACAGCAAGAACAAAAGTGTGTCCTTTTTGTTCATCTGGCCCAGGGTTTAGCCAACTATGGTCCCTGATCTAAAACTTCCCACTGCCTGTTTTTTTTTTCTTTTATTCCTTGAGATAGGGTCTCACTGTGTAGGTCAGGCTGGCCTCGAGCTCATACCATCTGCCCACTGCCTGGTTTTATACTCCTTATGGGCTAAGAATAGTTTTCTGTTTTTCAGTGACCGGGGGAATAAAACCAAAAGAATAAATGAAAATTACAAGAAAGTCAAGTTTCGTTGTCCAAAATATAGCCACACTCGTTTGTTATGTGTTGTCTGAGACCACTGGGCTACAGGGACAGAGCCCGAGAGCCCAGTCACATGTCGAGTTACCACCTAGTCCTTCCCATGAAGTTCCCCAGCCTCTGATCTGGACTAATTCTTCCACAATCAATGCAAATTACTTGTGTCTTTGTCCTTTTGCTCTGTTGTTGTTGTTGTTGCTATGTATTCCAGACTGGCCTTGAACTTACTATGATCCTCCTGTCTCAGCCTCCTGAGTGCTGGGATGATAGGCATGCACCACTACACCCAGCTAGTTTGTTCTTTTATTAAAAGCAAAACAAGCCAGGCATGGCAGCACAGATGGAAACTGAGGTAGGAGGAGCACCATGAGTTTCAGGCCAGCGTGGCCTACATAGAGTGGTCAAGGCTGGCCTGAACTACACAGCAAGACCCCGTCTCACAAAACCAACTAATAATAATGATAACGATAGTAATAAGCATGGCCCATCCTCCCGCCAATGTCAGTAAAGAGGGTTCAGCCCATGACTCACGCGCCCATGTTCCTGGCATTGGCATTCGACATCCGCACCTCAGGGCCCACCAGCTTCACTGACTGGTACTCGCCACCGTGCTCAGCCAGGAACTGCTCCACCTGTGCCTTGTGGTGCTGCTCCTGGGGGTGGCAGCAGGGTAAGGACAGAGGAACAGGGCCACCTGGGGACCCCAGCACCCTCTGGCACTGCCAGGTGGCTCTCCCATCTCCACCCCATCCTGCTCACCAGCATTTCTGTCTCTAGACCTCTGCCCCGAGGTTCTGTGCCTGACACCAGGTGATCCTTGACTTAGGGGGACCGAACTCAGGACCCTGTGCTTGCCAGGCAGGCCGTGGTGGCACCATGACTGTCCACCCACTTTTTTGGCAGTTCAGGGCATGCCACCCAGGGCCTCACCTTTTCTATGACTGAGCTACATTCTCAGACCCTTTTGTTTCTGGGGTCAGGTTTTCACGAAGTTGCCCAGACTAACTTCCAATTTGCAGGCCCTGCCTCAGCCTCCCACTGCTACACCCAACATTATCCCTAGTTTATAGATGAAAAAACAGAAGCACAGAGAGCCTGGGGAATGTGTCCAAGGTCACACAGCCAATAAAAGCAGCACTGTTGGGACTGAAGCCCAGGCAGTCTGACGTCACCATCCATCTTATCATTTAGGGACCTGGCATCCCTGTCCACTTCCACTGGGCCCAGACAAGCCAGGATGAGTCAGATCCTGAGAGGCCTCAGCAAGCTGGGCCTGCCCAAGCCACAAGAGGCCCCGAGAGCACTGCCACTCACGTGGTTGTGGATGAAAAGCCGCATCTGACTCCGAGGGTAGTGCAGGCGCAGGAGCCGCTGGAAGAATAGGGACAGGAATGGCGTGGGCTGCTCAATAAACACACCGACCAGGACCGTGGGCAGAGCTTCATCCTGCAAGGAGAGGAGCCAGAGTCCAGTCAGGCGCTGTCACCAAGTTTCAGTGAGGCCCGAGGGAGGAGGGCCCCAAGCAGAAGTATGTGGACATGGCCAGCCCTGGTGGCACCTCTCTGTGATCCCAGCACTTGGGAGGCTTAGTCAAAAGATGGCAGGTTCGAAGCCAGCCTGTACTATATATCAGGACACTGTCTCAAAAAACGAGCCGGAGGCCGGAGGGTTAGCTCAGTGGTTCTGGCGCCTGCCTCGCAAGCGCAAGGTCCTGAGTTCGATCCCCGGTGACCACATATAATGCTGGGCGTGGAGACTCACGCCCACCAACAATCAACACCGCATACCACAATGCCGGACGTGGTGGCTCACGCCTGTCATCCCAGCACTCGGGAGGCAGAGACAAGAGGATTGCTGAGTTCGCGGCGGCTTGCCTGGGCACCA
>PVIC010018825.1:0-31125 GCA_004025085.1 Thryonomys swinderianus
TTTTTTATTATATATCTTTGTTCCACCGTGTAGCAATAAGGCTTCTCTCCCTGGTTCCCAACTTCTTTCCAGATCCTGGGGTGGAGTATGGGGGATTCTTAGGCTAATCTATCTGTGGCAGCAGTAAGAACACTTCTTTCCGTATCTCCTGGTTCCATCGGAGACCTCCAGTAGCCAGTATGGCTTCCGAATATACTACGTGAGTTGTCAAGTCCACTGTACAACCTTCACCATGGTCCTGTTGGTGATACTCCTTTTGCCTAGTGTCCTGCCCAGTTGGAGGCCCAGTTTACTTAGTCCCAAGAGTACACATCCCATAGTAACCCAACCCTCGGCATGGAGAGAACCTCTGACTTCAGACCCTCCCTATTCTCTTCCAACAAATCAGTGAACACAGCAGCCACGGGCCTCAGTGCCTTCTGCACAGATCATAGACCAGGGATGAGGAACGCTTTTTAGCTTTCAGTGATAGAGAGCCAGCTGCAGCCTGCATAGTACGGGTTTGCCATCACTGAGTTGCACTGCGCGTTCACACTTAATTTTAGTTCCCCAAGGATGTAGGACCTAGACATGAAGCTGTGGGGACTTGTGCAGAAGACATTGTGAGCGCCAATACTGAGCTCAGAGCACAGTCACCTTCCCGCCGAGCCGACATGTCACCTTAGCCTTGTGACTTTCCATAATTCAAAATGTACTTGACCTTTCCTGCATGCAAATACTCCTTAGGTGTTCTTTCCACTGCCCTGCAATCATTTCTTGAAAGCCAAGATGAAAGTAACCTAATTGAAATCTTCTTGACAGGATGGAAGCAAAAATGGAAATTCAATTTTGGTAAATGACAGGGGAGGAAGGTTAAAGGGTGGGAGGGAAATGGAAGTAAAAAGGAATTAAGATATGTTATGTGCAGGTACAAATTCCCTATGATGAATGTGATCAATATATGCGACAGATGTGTATTAATACAAATAAAGCAGAAAAATTGGGAAACTAAGAATCAGAGAAATATGTCTTTTCTCCTGGGGGTGTGGTGATGGAGTAGCTCCTGGGAACATAAACTATCACTCCCAGGCCGAGTCATACTCAAATCATCAGAAAGATACTTCTGTTCCCTGCAGTTTTCTAGTTAATATAGCTAAAAGGCATTGATTGGCTCCTTCTTCCTTTGGCCAATACCAGGTATTCTGATAGATAATGCAGTTATTTATGTAGTTGTATCTGCAGACTAGAGAGGACACAATTCCCCGCTGTTGCTCACCAGATACATGGACATGGTGCTGATGCATGTTGGGAAGGGGAGGAAGAGCTTTGATGACAGAGAATAGAATACAACTATGGGCGAAGCTGGGCTGCAGGCTTAATTTCAGGTGGAAGCAATTCTTCAAACTGCAAAGATTCCAGACTATCTATCTACCTACCTACCTATCTATCTATCTATCTATCTATCTATCTATCTATCTATCTATCTGTCAGCCATCATCTGTTATCATCTATCAGTCACCTGTCATGTGTTACCTATTATCTATCATCACATCCATCATTTATCTATAATATATGCAAGGTATCATCTATTATTCTCTACTAATCATCTATTATATATATATACACACTTTCACATATACATGTATGTGTTATATGTATATTATATATATTTATATATATAATATACATTATATATATTATATATAATATATATATTATATCAACTTATAAAAATAAATACTCAGTGTCTACTTTGAGCCAGGAATTGTACTAACCATGTGGCTGGGTCTGTTAAAAAATACCTTAAGGATTCTTTAGGCAGATCTGGGAGGAGACAGGCTTTGAGTTCCCATAAGGCTGGAGGTGGATAACACCTGGCATTCCTAATTCATGGACCTCAACAGATCTGGTTTCCGTGAGCTTACTGGCGAAATGGAAATATTGATAACTGTCTTGAAGAGTTGTTCTAAGAATATGAGATGGTAGATGCCAGTTCTAAATGCAGCTCCTCCACATAAAAATAACAAAAGAGCTACCTTTACTAAGCACTTACCCTAAGTACTTACTATAGATGCTGTATTGGCCACTTTAACAGATTCTACTTGAATGAAATCTCTCACAGTCCTAACTCAGTCAATGCTGATAAAAATCATCATCCTGGCTTTGGACATGCACCGAGCAAGGCATATGCACTTGAGACAAGGGTCAAATCTGCTTAGTCCTATTCAGAGCCCACGCTCTCATCTCCTGCACTGTGCTGCATGTTTAATCACAAGCCCCGCAGCAAGGAGGTAAGTTAACTCTCTTACTGTTAGGATTAACATGAAATGACACACCCTTTGGTCACGTCATTTTCTCTATGAAAACCTTTGAAAAGACAAACTCGGTGGTAAGTTAACATCCAACAAAGGCAGTTTTATTTTTGAAAGATGACTGTTGACTTGTGTGCCATGTTGCTAAGGTGATCCTAGATTATATTTCATGTTGTTTTGTTTTGAAGAGTCTTAAGACACTTGGGATAGAAGGGATTCTGAGGCTTCCTTCAAATAATGTTCTATGTCTCACTGTTTCTAGTTCTCAGGTTGGTGTTATTTATTACTGCACAAGTGGGTTATGGATTGGAGCCAAGATAAGCTATTCAGACCATCTGTCACTCTTCTGCCAAAATCTAATAGTACAGTAGATCCTTGTTAGGACATGATTCATTTGCAGATTTGGATATATTGCTGGTCAGCCTAAGTCTTCCAAACATAACAAGGACCCCTGCCAAACCCTTGAGTAGCATGATTAGTCTATCATACAGGTATTAGTGCTTTTTCTTGAGACTTGAGTTATAAAGTATGAAGGTCTAGTAACTCTGAGGGTATTTCTTGAACAGAATTTGTTGCACTGCAGTTGTTTAAAATCCATACAGAGGAAAATATGATGAGACCAACATAGTAGGGGAAAGGAATACTTAATTTCTCCTTTCCTTTCGAGGATGATTATTTGGAATTTATAAGATTTTATTTTATTATTTTGAGACAGGGTCTCACTTTGTAGTTCAGGCTGGCTCTGAGCTCACTATTTAGGCTAGGATACCCTCAAACTCACAGCAATCCTCTTGTCTCTGCCTCCCGAGTGCTGGGATGACAGGTATGAGCCACCACCCCCAGCACTGTGGTATGTGGTACTGATTGCTGGTGAGCGTGAGTCACCACGCCCCGCATGGTTGTATGTGGTTACCAGGGACTGAACTCAGGACCTTGTGCTTGCAGGGCAGACACTGGAACCACTGAGCTAAATTTCCAGCCCCTTATAAGTTTTATACACAGAAGTATAAGAGGCAGTAACAAGCCTGACTTACATTTTATAAATTTCAATATGTATAAGATCATGCTCCGGATTTGGAGAACACGATAGGGAGCAAAACCCACAGAATCCTGATCCATGGAGCCTGTAATTTGGTGCATAAAGGTATGTATTGTCTCAAAAATGTGAACTACAGATGAGAGTGACTATGATGAGAAGTATGCTGTTGAACTACTAAACGGAGAGCAGTGCCTTTCTGGGGAGTTCAGATACTTTTCTGATGAAGTGTGACCGGAATTGAGCTCAGAGAATTGAGCAGATATTTCCTATTGAAGGGGGAGATGGAAAGTATTCTCAGCAGAAGGATTAATAAGTGTGAGGGGGGGGACTAACAAACATCTGGGAAGCAGGAGAGACCCGTGTTAGGACAGGAGCAAAACTAGGGAAAGTGTTGCAAAATGGAGGTGAGAAGGGGTGATTGAGTGTATAGGGTATTGTTGGAAGAATTAAGAGTATTAGTGTTTTAGAAGATCAGTAGGACAACATTGGAGGATTTTTTTTTTCTGTATCAGGGATCAAACTTGGGCCCTTGTGCATCCATGGTTGGCATGGCACCATTTGAACCAAATCCCCAACAACCCTGGAGGAAATTTTATGTGCAAATGTGCAAATACACACACACACACACACACGTATTTATATATGTACCTTGTTAAAAAATAATATACTCCTGTATTTAGACATAAGTCATCTTCAAGTGTAATTTTTATAAAAGCAAAAGTCTTTATTCTTGTTATTTTGTTTGTTTTTTGAGACAGGGTCTCACTTCATAGTTCAGGCTGGCCCTGAGCTCACTATGAAGCCCAGGCAAGCCTCGAACTCAGCAGTCCTCCTGTCTCTGCCTCCCGAGTGCTGGGATGACAGGCGTGAGCCACCACGCCCGGCGAAAGTCTTTATTCTTAATTCTCCTTTCTACTTCTAGACCTTGAAAACATGAGTTTTTATTTTTCTCACTATTTTCTATATTTTGGGGGACAGTTAGTTAGCTTTGTGTTACTGTAACGAAATGACTGAGATCAATGATTTGCAAGGTGAAAATGTTTATTTTGGCTCCCAGTTTCAGAGGCTGCAGCCCGCAGTTCCTTGGTCCTGGTGCCTCTGGGCTGTGGTGAGAGAACGTCACAGTGGGAGAGCAGAGGGAGCGGCTCACATCAGGGCTGGTGGGTCAAGGCTCCTGTGCTCCCTGCAAGGGCAAGACCCTGCGTGAGTGGGAGATTTCTAACTGTGCCGTCCTTCCTGAGGGCTTCACCCCTCTCCCGAGAGCACCACGGGCTGGGGGCTAAGTCTGCAACAGAGACTTTTACATGGGACATTCATCCAAACCACAATAGGAATTATCTCCATGATTTTAAATAGTACTTCTTGATCCAGCAATGCCAAGGAGCATCTTCTGGCTTCCCACCAAGAGTGCCTAACTAAATGGAGTGGGTTGTTCCTCGCCTTCCCTTCTTCCCCAACCAATTGTTGATGTGGACTTTAACATTTTAATTCTGGCGGCTCCCTCTGCAACTATAAGTTAGAAATTTAAACATGATCTTTGTTTTCGTGGCTATACATTAAGACAATGTTGGGTACAGTGATTCCTTCCACTTTATTTTCAAGATTGAGCTACTCTGTGATGTTTTTGTATAAATTTGAGAAAAAATTTTTCAAAACACTGGAATTTTATTAGGAACAGCCTAAAATGTATCCATTAATGAAAGTTGACATCATTACCGTATGGAGAATTTGGCTCTATATTAATAGGGCACGAGTCTTTGCTTTCTTGTTCCTTTTGTTAATTAAGCATAATTATTAATGGAGCTTTCTGCAATTTATTTTTCTAAATAATTGCCATGTTGTTTGTTTTCTAATGATGGCCACTGAAGGAGCCAGCCACCTTCTCTTACATTAGGCAGAGGCACAGGCAGGCAGGGGGAGCAGAGCATTCTTATAAGGCAGAAGCACAAGTAGATTTGGTAGAAGCCGCTGGTGTGGTGAAGCCGCAGGTGATCTAACTAGAAATGGCATTTTATGCCATTTTTGGGAGCCTATCAGGCTGTCTCTGTTTGGTGCTGACTTGAGATGTGGGCAAGCGCGCGTGGAGGGAAGGGAAGAGCTCTGTGCCAGTTTCTGGGGGCGCTGGTTGGTGTCTAAGGCTGGGTGCCACAGAAGGCGCAGGTCAGATTTGGAAGGCACCTAAGACTAGCCAGCGCCAGGTGGTATATTTAGTCTTGTTTTGTCCATTATTCTTTTCTCGCATCTTAGAACTGACTGATAGAAACATTTTTCTTCTTAAAAATCCTTTGATATTCCCTTTTTTAGGCTGCCTTAGAAATAAGAAGCATTATTTTATCTTCCTGAAAATGTCACGATCGACCCCAGTTCATGAAGGAATGTACATTATTTCCTATTTCTTTTTTGTGGAATTTGTTCTTATTTTTCTAAATTTAAAAAATTTGTTTTTAAGGCAAAACATTTATTGGTATATTATATGTAAAATATATATGCATGTAAATATATAAATAAATATATATATATATTGTGTGTGTGTATATATATATACATATACATATATATACATATATATATATATAAAACATCCATCACAGGGGATTTGAACCTGTATATGATACATCTTGCATCTTCTTTTTTTCCCATTCCCCTCCCTGCAACCCCTGTTCCCCTCCATATATACCAAACTTTTGTTTCCATTTTCCTCCTATATATATGTTGTACATATATACATAAATATGATGTTATTGAAACACATTGTTTAAATAAAAAATTATGACAGTAAAAGATATTTTGCCATTAGTGACTCTCAAAACACTCCTCTTTGAACATGCATGTCTCACTCTTCTAGCTACTTTCTGTAGCAGCCCTAGAAGTCCTTTTTATGCCTTTAGTTACACTGTTGTGGCTGTCTTGATATCCTCAGAAGATTAAAATTGATTATATTTCTACCAGACACCTCTGCAGTAGGTTCTGGTCTCCTGCTCGGTATACAACAAGGGGTTGAAGAATGACTCAAAGACAGAATTAAAGAAAGAAATGAGAAATTCAGAATATATATTCTGCATTAGCGGCTCATGGGTCATTCTCCAAAATACACCACATTCTAGTTCGTAGAATTTGTTTAACTAAATGCAAAGGAATTGAAATTATCCCCTGTATACTGTTGGACCGTAGTGCCTTGAAATTGGAGCTGAGTAGCAAAAGAAATTCCGAGAACCTCATAAACATGTGGAAATTGAACAATGCTCTGCTGAACAACCAATGGGTCACAGAAGAAATTAAAGAAGAAATTAAACAGTTTTTACAAAGTGATAACCCCAGTACAACATACAGGAATTTAAGGGACACACTGAAAGCAGTTCTATGAGGGGAATTCATAGCAGTGAATGCCTACATAAGGAAAACAGAGCAAGTCCAAATAAACAATCTAATGCTGAACCTCAAGCTACTAGAAGAGAGGAGCAAGACAAACCCAAAGTTCATACTAGGGAGGATATCATAAGTATTAGAGAAGAAATTAATGCAATGGAGACTAAAAGAATGACACACAAAAAAATCAAAGAATCGAAGAGTTGGTTCTTTGAAAGGATAAACAATATGGACAGCCCCTTAGCCAACCTTATCAAACAAAGGAAGGAAAGGCTCAAATCCTTGTGGTTCCACAGAGTTGCTATTTCTGTGACTTCCTTCTGTGCTTGGACATTTGGCCGCATGATGACCTAACGCCTGAGTGCCATTGCATAGTCTGTGGGCCCGTTGCTTTTTAAGAAGACCTTCACTCAGCAACACCAAGCACTTCACAGGGAAGGACTGAAATCTTTTGGACATCAGAGGAAGGAACAAGTCCTCCTTTGTCAGACTGAAATGTTACTTCCGAGGACCCAGGAGCAATTCTACCTTAATGCAAGGTAGTCAGTAGAATGAAGGCCGAGGCTGAAGCTAACACGAGCCTGTCCAGAGAAGAGCCAGGCTCCTTCTGTCCATGGGCAGTTGGAGGCCACTGTCACTCGCAGACCCAGTGCTGCTGTGTGCACGCTGCCCTTTACCAGCCTAGCAGAAGGGAGACTGCAGGACACGGGGGACCACACAGAGAGTCACTCTTGCTCAGCCTCCTCATCTGAGAGACAAGACAAGCATGCTGTTCAGGAACAGCACCGCACGGAGCTGAATTCCAGTCACTGCTCCACACAGTGGTTTGCCTGTCTTACAGCTGGGCAGGATCAGTCCACAAGTAATAATCGTGTGTTTGCGTCTGTGTGTGAACACTCATTCTAAAACTATAATATTCTACAATAACTATAAGCCTGCGGTTTTGATCACTTTGAGGGAATCATTCAAATATATTAGAATATAAGATATGACAATTAATTTTGACTCTTGGTAGGTCATTTCAATATCTTTACAACGGAAAAAGACTGAAATTACCTTGTTGTCTATTAAAACGGTCCTTCTTTGTTGGAAGCAATGATAATAAACTTGCCCAACAGGAAATGCCTGTGGATATTGTGGAGCTAATTGAAAGATGAGCATGTAAAATACGTTAAAGGAGTATTTTTTTCCTCGACGTGCTTTGTCTATAGTCATTTAGGTTTTTTATTATATCTTACAATTTTTTCTTTTTTTTTTTTTTTTTTGCTTTTTTGGAGACAGGGTCTCACTTTGTAGTTCAGGCTGGCCCTGAGCTCACTATGGTGCCCAGGCAAGCCTCGAACTCAGCAATCCTCCTGTCTCTGCCTCCCGAGTGCTGGGATGACAGGCGTGAGCCACCACGCCCGGCATTGTATGTGGTTACCGGGGATCGAACTCAGGGCCTTGTGCTTGTGAGGCAGGCGCTGGAGCCACTGAGCTAACCCTCCGGCCCACAGCTCTACAATCTTTATTCCCTCTCTCATCCCTTTCAGTCCCAGGAAAGGTGACGACTTCCTGCTCTTAAACTGTTTCTCTGCATATTTCATTTTCTTCTGCTGGATCCTTTGCTCTGTCCTGATCTGTAATTAGTCCCTATCATGAAAATCTTCACTATACCACTTGAAGTAACATTTGTGTTATTATCCTTTTAAAATTTGTGTGTTCTTTTTTAAAGTAGTCTAACATGTCCTTAAAAGGGGAGGAGTTTTGTGTTATTCAGTGTAGACTAGGTCCTGTTCAATATGAAGAATTCAGTCAAGAGACAAAAGCTCTTTTGAGGCTGTGTTGGCAGAGGACGGTCCTGTTTCTTCTGGGCCCCTGACAGCCCACCTGCCCAGGTGACAGCACTGCAGGGGGTTGAAGAAGAAAGATGGCAAATTCCGTCCCAGCCTCGGAAACGCAGTGACTTAGTGAAACCCCAGGTCCATTGAAAAATTGACAAAAAAGAGTTGAAGGTGTATCTTTGGGTTCCACTCCTGGCACTAGAAACGAAAGGTATTCCAGCTGCCGTGGCAGGGAGCCAGGAGGAGGACACCTGTGAGGCACTTGCCTGAGTGGTTGAGTGCTCTGGTCCGGAAGTGGCCACGGCAACGCTCTTCGATGCGCGCCATCCCACTTTTGCCCCTAGACTGCCTCACATGACCCTCCCACCCCCAGCTTCGTAAAAACGGGGCGACAAATTCAATACTGTCGTTTCCCCCAAAGACTGAAAGAGAGTTTGGCAAGCAGCATGAACTGTCTGTCCTCCGGTCACACATACTGCCCTCCTTGTCCTTCCCGAGACAGTGTCCCTCATCCCATTATCGATGGTAAAATCGGGGCCGTGGGGTCACTTTCTTCTTGACAACTGCTCCCCTCTTTCAGCTGCATCTGAGCACCACTCTGGGGCTGATGGGGAGAAGAAAAACAACCCCCCAAACCAAGACACGTAGTTTTGCTGCTTTTTCCTTCTCATCCTGTGCCATATCCAATTATTTATGTTGCGCACACGAACCTACGAACCCATCCGGGACCTCAGTACCCACAGTAACATGCCGGAAGGATCAGTGGAGGATCCATCCTGCTGCCTACAGAATGTGTGGGGTCTCAGATGAGTCCTTTACCCCAGCCTGAGATAGGGAACTATCTCACCAGTCATTTGATTGATGCTGGTGAAGAGCAAATCGTGGGGCAAAAACAAAAGAAAGGACAACAAACACACTATTTGCTAAAAGAAATAATGCAGGACTCTGATTGGACAGCTCTTTAAATATACATGCGCAGCCTCTTTAAGGAGCTCCTGTCCAGGCGGAAGCAGTGAGTCTTGGCCTGGCTCTGAGTCTTCTAACCGGAGACCACTGATCTCCTGGCCAAATGCCACTCTAGGACTTGTTTCCATGTGTCTTGGCTACATTTCATGTGAACTGGGGCATAGTTTCTCCCATAGAACAGAGTAGCTCTCTTTTGTTTTCAAACTAGGGATTGAAAGCAGGGGTTTTGCACTGAGTAACATTTCCAGCCCTTTAAAAAATATTTTTTATTTTGACACAGGGGCTGCCTAGTTTGCCCTCAGTGGCCAGGATCCTGTAGTCCTTTGGGATTGTTACGAGACAGGGTCTAGGGTGGAGAAGAGGAGCCTAAACTCGCTCTACCTGTGAAATAAATTGCAGGTTTGTTTCCTTTTGTAAATAGTAATTTTAACTATCGTGTCAGATGCTTGTACAAATTCCCAATATGGAGTGTGATTATGATGTGTACACACAATGTACCAATAAAGGTTTTTTTTTTTTGAGACAGGGTCTCGCTTTGTAGTTCAGGCTGGCTCTGAGTTCACTATGGAGCCCAGGCAAGGCTTGAACTCAGCAATCCTCCTGTCTCTGCCTCCCGAGTGCTGGGATGACAGGCGTGAGCCACCACGCCCGGCACCAATAAAGATTTTTTAAAAAAGGAGGCACACAAAATTTAACTTGGTTTTTGTCCTGAAGCTGCAGTTTTTACTTTAAAAATGATGACTTTCCTTGTCTCCTTTCTATTTATCTTTACTTCTCTTCTGCTTTAGGGTTTTAAGTATGCACTATCATACATTTGACTTCATTAAGCATTAAGACCATCAATTTTTCTTTGTAAGTAGCCCGTGGGGGACACCTTGTGGCTGAATCCATTCTTGACTAAGGTACTTAAATCCTAAGTCATTTAAGTACTAAGGTTTTTAAATCCTAATGTTCTCTCTTGCACTCAGCCTTTGTGGCTGGCTGGGTCTAGGTAGACTTGGTTGCAGGACTAGTTTTTAGCTAGTATCCTTACTTCCAGCATCCTGGCCAGCACGCCGTTATACTAGGCTGGTGTCCTCAGAGGAAACTGAAGTATGGCAAGCTTTTTTTCTAAGATTTAATTTGGATCTATTTCATTGGTCAGAGAAAAATCACGTGACCAAGCCGAGCGTCTGGAAATGCACTGTACTTCCTAGGGCAAGGGGACGGGGAAGCTGAACGATCCTGGGCTTTTTTTTTTTTGACACAGGGTCTCGCTTTGTAGTTCAGGCTGGCTCCGAGCTCACTATGGTGCCCAGGCAAGCCTCGAACTCAGCGATCCTCCTGTCTCTGCCTCCCGAGTGCTGGGATGACAGGCGTGAGCCACCACGCCCAGCAATCCTGGGCTTTTTACCTAGTCAGCAAGTAAACGCACACACGATAGTGTAGCTACTCACCAAATTCTTCTCTGAAGGGTGTGATATCCTTTAAATTGCCATCAGGAATTTGTTAGAATATCTGTTTCTTCAGATACTTTCCCACGACGTGGGTTGTTAAATGTTGGGATGCTTCCTCGGTTTGGAGAACTTCGCTTACTAGTGCTCTTACTGGTTTCAGTCCACAGCTGGCTGGTTCCAAGGCAGAGGAGAAGCAGCTCACGTCGTGGTGGCTGAGAAGGAGAGGGAGAAGGGCTGGGGAAGAGAGAACCCTTCCAGGCCACGCCCCCAGCGGGCATCTCTTCCGACCAGTTCCGCCTCCTGACAGGAAGTCCCTCACACACTGGTCAGCAGACTGAGCCCCTGAAGGTTAGCTCACCCTCATGCCCCCCAAAATTAGAGCTAGATGAAATGGACAAATTCCTGGAATGCCACAAGCTACTGAAATTAATTCAAGAGAAAACAAAACATCTGAGTGTAGTGATGACAAGTAAAATGGCTTTAAAAATCTCCAAAGAAGAGTTAAACCACACTTGGCTTCGCTGGTGAATTTTAGCATTTAAAAAGGAATTCATACCAGCTCAACATCAGTTCTCACAACAGAGCTGCAGGGAGTGCTCACAGATGCTCTCTCTGAGGTCCTAGCGCTCTCATTAAGAAGAGGAAAGATTCTACCCAGAGTACATTATGCAACAAAATCTCCAGAAACATAGGTGCCAAACTCTTCAACAAAACTCAAGAAGATGGTATTTTGCAAAATCTTAATTAAAATGGTCATCCATTCTGATGGAGTGGGATTTGTTCTAGGAATGCAAGGTAGATTTAACACTTAAAATTCGCTTACTGTGACACAGCGTATTAGTAGAGCAAAGGGCTAAAACACTATCATTGTGTAAGTAAATGTAGAAGTAGCCTTTGACGAAAATCCAGCACCTTAATCCTTTATTAACCCAAAAAACACACTACAACCTAGGGCCAGAAGGGATTTTCCTCATAATAAACAAAACACTGAAGAAAAGTCCAACTATGGGCCGGAGATTTAGCTTAGTGGTTCCAGCACCTGCCTAGTTAGCGCAAGGTCCTTGGTTCGATCCCAGGTAACCACATACAACAAAACTGGGCGTGGTGACTCACACCCACCAGCAATCAATACCGCATACCACAAATGCTGGGCTCCAAGGCTCAAACCTGTAATCTCAGCACTTGGGAGGCAGAGGCAGGAGGATTGCTGAGTTCAAGGCTTGACTGGGCTACATCATGAGCTCAGGGCCAGCCTGAACTACAACGCGAGACCCTGTCTAAAACAAACAAACATACAAACAAAAAAACTCCAGCTAACATCATACTTAATGATGACAGTTTGGCACAATACAAAGGGGGCAGGGCTGCTGTCTCCAACTACATTCACCATTGTGCTGGAAGTTCGAGCTAGGAAGTAGAAAATAGAGGGCACGTGGCATGAGGATAACTTGTGTCTCCAGCACTTCTCTTTCTTGCTTTCTCAGCACTTTTGCAGAATAAACTAGGAATTGAGGCTAAAGACGCTAAAGACTGGCTCATAGGAATCAGTTTGAATAATTTTTTTCACTATAAAATAAATTTAGGAACAAATACAGAGTGATGCTTGAAATTGAAGCAGTAATTCATATCACAACGATGTTAGCAGTATAAGAATTGATTAAAACAAAGGCCAAATGACATTTTAATAAATCCTTGAAGGATCCTGGTAGTTATGATGACAATAAAAAGCATCAGGCAATATTTATTGATAATTCATTGTATCATAGGCTCTCTTCTGCAAACTCCTGAGTTAACAACTAAATTTATATTTTAGTGGATGGTATATGTATAGATAGATAGATAGATATAGATATATAGATATATTTATTTTATATATACATTTCCTTGTAGTCATACAAGGAAACTAGGGGTTAGAAGCAGTGAAGCCCTCCTCAAAATCTTGTAAAGGTGTAGGATTTGAATCCAGAACCCCAAACTTCCGGTCACCAGTGGGGAGATCGATTTATGAGTGACAGTGTAGGTCAGTGTGGCTTATGACAGGAAGCGACTAGAGCCGGAGAACAGTGAGAAGGCCGCGCCACCACGGTAGCCTGCTGGGTGCTACTGCGGTGCCGTGGGAGGGCATTCCACCCAGCGCAGGCTCCAGGGCGTCGCTCCTCCCTCCATCCCTGCAGAGCTCTGCCTTCCTCGCAGATGAGCACATCCAGGCTGAGACGGGGGAAGGCAGGAGAGAAAGGCAGAAACTCGGGCTCGAGTTGAACACTCTGTCTAGCACGTGCCTGTCTTGAACTCTAACCTGCAACCTAGTAGGGCGAAGGAGACAAAAGTAGCGTGCTTTTGATCTAACCTTCCCTTTTCATTTTAAGCTCTGTTACCAGGTGGTGTGTAGAGTGACATTACCGGTTACACAGACGCATGGAGCAAAGGGAAAGATCTGCAGTAAAATCAGCAAGAATAGTTGAAAGATAACATCAAAAGGCAAGAATCTTGAAGTCTGAGGTAGGGGCGACTGCGCAAGGTCACAGTTCGGGGGTCACGTGGCAAAGTCTGACGACTCCAGCTTTACTCCCTGCAGGGTTCCTACCGGCTACTGTGTAAAAAGTCTAATTTTGCTTTTCAGAACGCTTTGGGCAATCATGTAACCCTTATCCATTGTGCACATGCAAGCTCTCCATTATGAACATCCATATCGGATACGAACAAAAGCTGTAATACAGAGCATAACACAATTTTCATGTAGTCCAGGAAATTCAATGTCATATTAATTGGTTGATATAAAAATAGATTTTGCTGATTTTAGGACCCTCTGGCTTGCCAACACGAGGCACGTTTTACCTTGCCATGGTTTGGCCAGCCCTAACAAGACAGAGGTTAGTAATGATGTGTAACAAATAGGAATATGAGGATAATTAGGCATAACTTATAAAAAATAGAAGATAAATTAATGAGGATATTAATAAAGCAAAGCAGTTTAGGAAAAACTGGATTGTTTCATTATTTTCTTTTTCATTTGGAAATTATTTTTGATAACAGTGCAATCTTATTTAAGCTAGAAGCCAAATATTAGAATTGTCTATCTCAATACCTATCTACATCTGCCCATATACTGACTTACATTCCTTCCTAAATTTATAGATATTTAAAAACACAAGTGTTATATAATTACCTGGAATTTATAACACACACCCACAGCTCCATTTTAGAATTCTTTTATTTATTAGGAAAAACTCTACAGCCTGAAGCTTCAGACTAGAATAGTGTCTGTGGAAAAGAGAGTGTGAGTGAAATTCTGTGCAAAAGTTTTCATTTTACTGCACATTAGAAAAGCTGAGGAAGAGAGTTAATAACTAATCATATTTTTAGGCCATAATAATATGTTTCTTTGAAATATTTATGGCAGATGTGTATTGTTTATTGCATTACTGAGGACTAAACCCTTGGCATCTCCTATCCACCAGGCAAACACTCTACCACTGAGCTTTATGCTTAGCCCTTTTTATTTTACTTTGAGACAGGGTCTTGCTAAATTGCTCAAGCTGGTCTTGAGCTCTGTTATCTTCTGAGTATCTGGAATTACAGTGTATGGCACACAAGTACCCAGTACATACAGCACTTTAAGTAGCTATTTCTCAGATGAAAATATATTTTACAAAGAAACAAGCTTTTGCTTCATTTAAGTTGCTTTAGAAAAGTAGATAAGAACAGTAAAGTTCCTCCTGGGTAGAAATACTAGACGATTACTTACCTAAAAACTCCTATATTCCTGAACACCAGATTTCAAGGTTTGGCATTCAGATACAAAGCTCAGTGACATTACTAAGCACTGTTTCCAGAGTTTGTATGGTAATGCGTGTTTAATGTGTCAATCTCAGTGTTCTGGCAGAAAATGGCAATGCATGTACAAATTAAAGAGAGATAAAGTAAGTGATAATAAAATGTCCATTTTTCCACTTGTTAAACAAATCCATTACTTTGTGGAACGATATACAAAAAATAACCCAAAAGGAAAGCCAGCCAGAAACAAACATTCACATACATTGAAGAGTACTGGGGCTTTCCAATTCCAAAACGGAGGAGTTAAACAGACTAACTCCACAGCAGAAACGAAATATAACACTGGTCAACAGTACAGGGGAAAGAATAAGGTCTCTGCCCGCTGTCCTAGGAGCACTCAGTAAATTAAGAAACTTAGCAAGAAAATGTACTGCCTGTCAGAACTCAGGAAGACGGTAGGACTTTGTTGTGTTGGGGTGAGCAGACAGACAGCATCGAAAACTCAGCCCAACCATGAATTAGAGGGACAGAGTTTAAGAAAAGCAGACCGAAACACACTGCCCTGGAGAGACGGCAGGGCCTCTGGGGAGAGACAGATACCGTGAGCCCTTTGTCCCTGTGTCATTTTTTAGGATCGGGGGGCCCTTCTCTCGGGGAGGATACTTGGAACTCGACACAGTTTAATTGGTTTCTTGGGCTATCTTGAGATGGGTCCCAGATGCATTTTCCTTTTGGTGATTCCTTTGATTTCTTCCTGTCTTTTTGTCCTTGTTAGGGCCTTATCTCTAGGATTTATAGGTTTGTTGGGAGGAACTTTATAGAAAAGGTAGCTTAGAGTTAGTAACTAAGAGGATGTGTGCATATCCACTGCAGTTCTATAATATTGTACTATCCAGTGAAATCTGTATGTGCATAGGCGTATGTGTGTGTGTGTGTGTGTGTGTGTGCTTTTATAAAATAAAAATATTTTCCTTTAAGTTAGGTGGCTACCCCTTGTCTTCCTCGTATTTTATTGGAGGTGGGGGATCCTGGTGTTCATTCGCCTGGCTTCCTCCTTGCTTTGGCTGTCAGCTCCTCCTCTCCACTGGGACCATTCCTTCCCTTGTAGATTCCTAAGCCATTTGTGCTACCTGGGGCCTTTTTGTACCTGCTTTCCTCTCTGCCTATCTTTGTCCTTTGAATTGTTTCTAAAGGAAATTCTTCCAGTAAGGTTCTAGCTCCTTTAGTCGGGACAAGTTCCTGACTTCCCCTTTGCCGCCCACAGACCCCCATCCTTACCGTTCGACCCATGCGCTGGTTCCCTCCACTCCTCAGTTTCACATGACAGAAGCCTTCACCTGGGAAGCAGAGCGCCCTTCCTGAGAGCCGCTGAGAGGTCAGGGCTCCTCTCCTGCTCGAGCTGCCACCTACAGGCCAAGGGCATCAGTGCAGGAGCAGGAAGAAGAGAAGGCTGCAAGGCAAGCCCGGGAGAACAAAGGCTGACTCAGTGCTCTGCTCCTGAAGACGGTGTCACTCAGAGAGAGATAACCCCCGTCTCCGAACCCCAGCTCCATTGGCGTGGCTTCCCCGTTCCTTCATCGAAAGGCAGCAGCAGGTTGTGAGAACCGAGGGTCAGAAGCTCTGCCCCGGGGAACCAGTGTTTGTGGAAAAGGCACACGGGAGTCTCAAGGCTCAGGGTGGCATGGAAACGACGGACCTTTCAGAGGTAAGCCGCTTGGACACAAGCAGTGGCTTCCCAAGGGCAGTGGGCTAAGCTGCGGTCACTCCTTCATCCACAGAGGAGAAGCAGGGAAAGAAGGGCGCAAGAGAAGTACTCCTCAGGCTGCTATAACTTCAATAACTGGCCTGGAAATGACCACCGCAAAGAAGCCTGAGTTTAATCGAACTGTTAGACTGTGAAGAACTTCCTTCCCAGGGGCACTGTTGAAAGCAATGGAGCAGCAGCATCTGTTGGGGGAAGGGCCTACTGTCACCCGGGCAGCCAACCTAGAAGCTGCCAGGAGAGCCAAGGGCACCTCGTATAGCTGTGCCTCTTCCAGGTGGCCGTGCACACATCAGGTCCAAGGACGGGCCTTCAGGGGAGCGACGGCAGGTATCTCACACTGTGGTGGAAACAGAAATCCCTGACACCGTCCCACCGAGGCATTGACCGGATCACAAACCAAACCAATAAGCTGGGGGAAGCAACACGGAGCTCAAATCCAGAGAAGACAGCACAAGAAAACTACAAACCAGTATCCCCTGTGGCCATGAACAAAAAATCCTCAAGAGCCTAACATTCATATCCAATAACAAGTAAACTATATGATCAAATGGAGTTTATTCCAGGATACCCGATAGGTTACCATTGAAAAAAAAAGATCAAGGACTGTAACATGCCAAGTCAGTGGAAGAAAGGATATGCAATTTTTTATTCTTCGCTTTTATTAGTACATGTGTGAAATACGTAATGATCATACTCCCTGTAGGGAGTTAGAACATGTACACAATACATCCCAAGTCATTTTTACCCTTCCCTCTATCCTCTTTTATTTTTCTTGTGTTGGATTCACTTATTATGTATAAGGACTTATAAAAATTAATTATCTTAAACACATTGAACACTGGACTAACAGGCCAAAGAACATATAAAACATGCAAGACAATTGTGCTAAGTCAAGGTACACTTTTTGGTACACTGTCCATGCTGGATTCCAGTATGGTTTTTTTTCCTCTCTTTTCCTATTACTTTATAATAGCTAAAGCTTGGAAATAGCCTATATGTCCATCAAGAGATGAAATGACCAAAAAATGTGATATTTATATACAATGGAGAATAGTCTCCCATACACTAATATTGATGTCAAAGAACAAATTGGACAAGACCTAGCAGCAATTAAGGGGGAAGAGAACTTCCTTAATTGGGTAAAGGCCATTTATGGATGGTGAGCACCAGTACAATCAAATGTGAGGACCACTACAAAGAAAACCAGAAGCTTCGGTCTGGGCACTCAGAGTTCATTCAAACAGGTCACCCCATACAGCCGTGGCTATGATCAGAGAGCCACTGAGAGTAAACAAATGTGCACTGGGATAGTCAAGACTTTTGCCACAAATAGTAATCCTGTTTGATAACAGAACGTTTTTATTCTAAGTCATATTAATGCTGATATCTTCTTAAATCTTTAAACGTTGATTGAGTACGAGAAAGCTTAGTTTACATGCAAATTCTTTTGGGCCAACTTTACAATTTACCTAGGCTTGTTCTACCTTTGTTTCCTCATATTGAAATAAGATAATCCTGGTGACTGGCTTGTGACAAGGATTTTAAGGAGACTTGCTTTAAGTAGACAAAGGTGGTGTAACTCAGTGATCTCGTATGTGCTTAGCGGTGGCCGATGGCCTAGCACTCAACAAATAACAGCAAGATCAAAGAAATAAGTGAGGAAAATTTAAAAGATGGAGCCTTAGGAGATCAGAATGTGTCTTAATTTTCATGAGTTTCTTCTAATATTTTACACTTATTGGTCCATACCGTGATTGTATTAATAATACACTCTCACCAAATGTTTACAGAATATGCAACAGAACTTTAAAATTTCACAGTTCTATTTTACAAAAGCAGTACTCAGGAGTCAATGAAGAGGTTCTCTCCTTCCGTATTCCTGCCTTACAGGTTAATCCTGAGTCTGTCTGTAGCTTTTGCCATTTTCTCGGAATTCTAATAGAGATAGTCTCTGCTTGTGGAAGGGTTTTGAAAATTTTTTTCCATATGTAACTGATTAAAACTCAGGACTTTATTCCTATATTGATGTGGTATGTACAATATACTTTCTGACAGTTCTCTTTCCTTAACAGAACTTAGAATTTTATGTTATGCCTCATTAAGTAGGGTTTTTATTGAGGTATACTTTGGTACCTATGCTTTACAGTGAAAAGTAGTCATCCTCGGTACACACTGGATACACTGTGAAAACTACACTGGAAACATACACATTGTCAAATGAGGGATGTTTCTAATACCTAGGAAAGCTATCCCGTGTTTTTCTTCCTCAGGACTGTCTGCTGACAGAGTTCTCATGCGCATTTGTTTTCCCTGTTCATGAACTTTCTGTAAGTGCAAAGATGTACGATGTTTTCGTTTGTCTTTGGCTTCTTTCTTCAGAAAAGTGCTTAAGATTCATTTATTTTATGGCGGTATCTATCAAAAGTTCATTCTTTTCTATTGTTGTACAGTGCTCTGTTGTGTAAATGTACGGTAGTTTATGCATCCACCTGTAGATAAGTGCTAAGTAGGTTCTCATATTTTTTAACAAAATCATCTTTAATGATATATTACTTTTACTATAAAAGCTTCTTTTTTAAGGTCATGGTTCTATAAATTTTGTTTGTGTGTGTGAATATGTAACATGACTGTACGGTGTTTACATATGTGTGTTTCTTTGTGTTTATGTGGTGTATGTGTAGTACACACTGCTTTGTGTGAAACGTGGTATGCTACACGTGCAGAGAGTTTTGTGTAGTTCTGTGCTCTAGTGTGTTACATGCATTTCCTATGTGTGTGGTATATATGCAGATCTACACTCACAAGAGGAAATGTCCTGAAGTTATGTGGGAAGAGCTGAGAAATTTACACAAAAACATTTTGATATACGTTTTATTTTATTAATTGATTTATTGGCACATTCTGAGAATTTGTATCAGTACATTTTATAATATCTTAAGGAATAAAAATAGAAAAATAATGAACCAAATTTTGAATAGATTTATGAACATCATTGAAGACAGTATAATAATAGAGTTTAGGTCAAAATAAAGAGTATTTCTTACTAGAATTCAGAGGGGGGTGTCATACCTCATGTCACATTGTTGTATTCTTCTATGTGGGAAGATCCTCTTTGGGAGAAATTTCTTGTTAGTCTTGATATTTTTCTAAATCAACTAACAGTCACGTGTCCCTAGTTCACTGTCTAATTTAATGATTCATTTCCCACGGATCGTCACTTTACGGCAGCGGTTCTTGGAAAGGAGTGTTGTAATTTACTAATTAGCTTCAGGTGGAAAACCAAAGTTGGTAGAGGACAAAATGTGAATAAATTACTTTTCATAGACACTTTCATTTGACTTTTGGGACACTCTTTGAAGGGAACACAGTGCCTAATGCTCTGTAGATGAGGGAATTTAAGCAATGAGACATGCAGTAGCTTCTCCACATCACAAAGCAGAGACGAGACATTTTCCGTCTGACCTCAAACTCTCCTCCTATGACATCCTTATGACTGGCCTACAGCCAGCAGGTGCAAGTCACAAGCAACATCCCGAGTGGGTCACGTGTAAATTCCCACTGCAGTTTATTCCGAGTCTGCCAGGGTTCATATTGTTCCCTAGTAGAGAATCAGACCTGTTTGGATGAACCCACAGCAGTATAGTTGTTTCTATAGTATGTTCAATGGCTCCTTTGTGGCTACAAATAGAAAATCTTTATTCATTCTTCCCAGGAAGGCATCTGCTGTGTATTTTAGTCACTATACTTTACCAGAAGCATCAATTCTGATGGTAGTTTCTTCCCATAGTTAGAATGAGCTCTGTTTATAGAAGATGGCCATGTGCATGTACCAAGTCCACCCGAGGAATGCGAACATCACATAATGCAAACATGTACCAATAAAAAAAAAACTTTTTAAAGGAATAAGACCATGTTATATAGGCAGGTATGCCCTGAGAAGTGTTTTAGAATTGTAAAGGGAGACAAAGCCATTTGATTTAAGGTAGATACATTTAGCCTTTCCTATTGGTACTGATAGTTTGTTAATTTTGATGATGTTTCAAGGATAGAAAAACTAATTCTTTCTACATGTATCCCAGTGGAAGTAATGTGAATTTTAGGTAGAAAAAAATGGGTTACCCAAACTCTTTTCAATTTATTTTCTGCTTATCACTTGCATGCATGGCAGCATTTAACAAAATCCATGAGCACTTGAGTTTCCTCTTTGACTTTTAAACAAGTAAGTAACCTATTCAGTTGGTTTCAGTTATCATGTCTGAATGGTCTCTAGAGCTTTTAGTGCAAAATAATTTATCTTTCACAAAGCCCTAGAGAACAGTAACATTTTTTAAAAAATCATAACTTTTTCTTTTATATTTTGATGCATTTGCTCTCTTGTTCTGCTTAATCTGGAGCCTAGAGTAATAGACCGTCACTAAGCAGCACTGATACCACATACTCAGGGCCTCTTGGTTCTGTTTGTTTATCGCGCCTTGTCAAAAGCTAAGAATCGCTCAGTTTTAAATACACCAATTTTCATTTTCCCATAACCCTAATACATTTGGTGGAAATTCTTAGAAACAATAATATAATCATTTATACTTATGATGATAAATATATAAATATAATCTGCTTTAAAGTGTTTTTTACAATTAATATATTTACAAAATCTAGACAAGAAATGGAAATCTATATAGAAACAGAAAAATTCTATATACTACCATTAGCACTATTACCGAGCCTTTGCTGAAACTTCTTTGTGTTACTTTAAAAATTTCCTATGCATATTTAAACATAGTCGCAATAATATTGCTCAGTCTAGACTACACTCGGCTTTGATTTTTAGCACTCCATCCTAAGGCTTTTTCTAAGTAATTAAATAACTCTTAAGATTGTAAATTGTAAATAGCTACATAATATTCCATCATTTGGAAGGATCCTAATGTGTTTTAATAGGCATCTCTCTGTAGATATTTTGCTGTTTCCAAATGCTCACTATAACAAATGATACTATAATAAGAATGTCTGATGATATGGAACTTAGAATCACAACCCTGGAAAATAGTTCAGGAAATAAGATGATTGTGCCAAGAGGCAGACAAATTTCCATAGCTCATGATACCAATTGCCAAAATACCAGCTATCAAGATTAGAGCCAACTTCAGTTTAAACAGCAAGTCTGGGTAGCTGACACCACCAACATGGCCTGTACTCTATTTACTGTTGAACTGTCTCTAGTACATGGAGTTGTACACTACCGGTCAAAGTTTACTTGCACAATTCATAGAGATATTGACACAATTCATAGAAATATTGAAATATTTCTTTGCACAATTCATAGAAATATTGACAACCTGGTTCCCACATGCTGAACTAATGGATATGTCTATGTATATTCTTTGCACTTTGAGACATTTCATCCCACATTGATTTTTATGAACTCCTCATAAACAAAGCGTTAATAGTTTTCTGATAAACATCTTTTTAAGCTGTAGATGGTGAGTAGGAGAACAGATTTAATTATTAGACATACATGGTTTGGAACATTTTAGGCTGGATGGATTCAGATTTTAAACTTTGCAACTTCAGTGACAAATTATAAATCACCCAATGCTAAGAGTAATGTCCTAATTACTCAATGATATTAGTGATTCATCAAAAATATGTGAAGCTTAATGTATATGCAAATTTGTGATGACCAGAGTACAGAACTTAAGCTGTCCAAAGCTATTGGCTTGCAATCTAGCCAGGAATAAAACCTAGGTTTTTCTGGTATCAAGCCTTCTCGTGCTAATTAACAGACCATAAGGCACGAAATGGAAACAATAACTATCACTGGTCATAATAAAGTATATGAAGTAATTATATGAGATTCCTAAGAAGGGTGTATGTAGCAGATGGCGATGCCTCAAATGGAATATTAACAAATTAATATTAATAAGGATTTTGTGTTCACTCCCAGGAGTACATTTTTAAAATTTCCTCTACGGTGGTTCTACAGATTCAAAAGCTTTTTGCTATGACTCTGTTTAAAAATATGCCTTAAATATTGACTTGAGTAAGTGTCCCTGGAATATCTGTCCTCTGGCTCCTCCTGCAGACCCTCACTCCCCGCTTGAACTGTCCTGTCACTGTCTGGCCTTTCCCCCCTGCTCACATCCTCCAAGAGGATCCCTGCGTCTCTCTAGTACCGACCTTAGGCTATTAACTCTCCTGAGTCTCCAGTTTCAGATCTATGTATCTCACTTGTTGTATTCCTCAGACTCACTGTGTGCCACGTGGAGTTCCTCTCTCACTCTGTGCCTCGTTCTCCCTTGGTTTTCATGGTAGAAACTTCATTGATTCCTCCTCCTTCTTCATTCAGCTCTCATTTGCCAAATTCATCTGTAGACTTGTCGTTTTGTTTCTTGCTCCTACAAGTCAGGTTGTTGCAACGCTAAGATTATAAGAGCTCTCTGTTCTCTCCCCTCATAGTACTGCCCGCATTCAGCCCCTTCCTGATAACAGAGACAAAGCTGCTTTTCCAAAATCTACAGATGACTGAATTCCTCTTTCTCAAAATGTTTCAAGGCTTTTCCTTTGTTCTTGGGTGAAACTCAAACGTCCTGTGTCCTCCTAAAACTCGCGTGCTCCTGCCCCTGCTTCCTCATTAGAACGCATCAGGTCTGACTTCCCTGTTTTCATCTGTGACACGGTCACGTGCAGCAATTCCATACATAGAATCCAAGACTGTGTTCTGTTCTCTGGCCTTTGGGTTATTTCTTTTCTTTTTTTATATATATATATTTTTTAATTGAATTCTTTATTGGTACAATTTATATACATCTCAAAATCACATATACCATTGGGAAATTTGTACCAGTATATGCCACAAGTTAATTGCCTTTGGGTTATTTCTGGTGATTATTTTTGCCTGGACGATTCCTTTCATTTATTTATTCTACCACTCTGTTTTCACCTGGCCGGTGAATATGGTATACATATTCACAATTTGCTTTCCACAGCCTCCTTGAAAAAATTCCCTTTTCAACTATGGTCCCAAAATACTAGACGGGAAACTCCAAAAATGTATAATTTATCAGTTTTCACTTGCCTACCACTGTGGTTAGGGTGTTGAAATCTCTTGCTGTCCCTGTGTCTGGCCCAGGACACGAATCATCACTTTTCCCAGTATACCCTCACTCTACATAGTACTGGCCAGTTAGTCATTTAGTTTCTATTCTCATCCTTATTTATGGAATCTGCTGTTCTGATATTTAGTGATTATGTTCAAATAACCCTCATTTTACTTGACAATGGCCCCAAAGTGCTAGAGAGCTTTCCAGAACAATATACTATAACCAAGTCTCTTAAATCAGTTTATAAAGAGAATATAATTTTTATGACTAACAGTTTTGAAGGTGAAGGTCCATGATTATTTGGGTATGGCTTTGGGCTTAGACAGAGACAGCAAATCCTGTCAAGTGTATGTGATAGAACGAATCCACACTCCTCTTAATGTGAAAGCATAAGAGATTAAAGACTGCAGAGGAATGTGTCCAACAATCTCCAAGAGCACAGTCCCACTGATCTAAGGACCTCTCGTGAGACTTCACCTCTTGAAAGTTCTACCACCTCCCAGCGGTGCCAAGTCTGTACTCTGTGGGTATGGGGCACAGTTCACATAGAAAAAAACTGCAATTATATACCTAGCAGGGAAATAGCAGAGTCAAATGGGACCTGTAATCCTAGTTTTTTGAAGAACCTCCACATTGATTTTCACAGTGGTTGCACCAGTCTCTATTCCTATTAACAGTGAAGAAAGGTTCCTTTCTCCCCACAGCCTTGTCAGCATATATTGGTGGTTGATTTCATGAGAGCAGCCATTCTTTCTGGAATGAGATGGAATCTCAGTGTTGTTTTCATCTATATCTCTTGAATGACCAGCAATGCTGAACATTTATTCATGTGTTTCTTTACTGTCTTTACTTCTTCATCTGAAAAGTGTCTGTTCATTTGAGATGCCCATTTTTGAATTGGATCTTTAAATTCAGGGGGGGCTGATTTTTTTGAGTTATTTATATACTCAAATATATTTCTCAGCCCTTTGTCTGAGAAACAGCTGGCAAGATTTTTTCCCATATTGGAGGTTGTCTTTTTATTCTGTTGGTGGTTTCTCTTGTTGTGCAGAAGCTTTTTATTAAGACGAGATCCCAGTTGTTGATTCCTTCTGTTAGTTCTTGTGCTGTAGAGGCTTTGTTCATAAAATCTTTCCCTATGCCACTGTTTCCAAGAGTTCTACCTAACCTGTTTTCCAACAGATTTAGTGTTTCTATTTGAATTTTTAGGTCTCTAATCCACTTTGATTTTAGTTTAGTACATGGTCAAAGGGATAGATGTAGCTATAGTCTTTGGCAGATTGACTCCCAGTTTTCCCAGAACCATTTGCTAAAAAGTGTGTGGTTACTTTGTCACAGATGAGGTGGCTTAGTATCTGGAGTTGCTTCTGGATCTTCTAGTGATTCATATCACAATGACATATGTATACCAATGTTTACAGCAGCTCAGTTTGTGATAGCTAAATCTTGGAGACAGCCCAAATGCCATCAATAGGAGAGTGCCTAAAGATGATGTGCTTTTTTAATAAAATGGATTATTACCCTGCCATAAAGCATGATAAATTTGTGTCATATATAAGTGAAATAAATAGGACACAGATGTGCAAATACCATATGATTTTTCTGGTATGAGAAACCAAAGGTGTAAATGTGTTCTAAAATGTATGATTGGTACTGTGAAATAGGGAGAAAATGTTCAGATGGAATGTTCAAATGGAAAAGGGGGGTTGCAGAAGGGAAAGAAAAAAATTGATGGTAAAAACGGAAATAACGTGTGTGTGTGTGTGTGTGTGTGTGTGTGGTGGGAAGTTGTAGGGAGGTTAAAGGAATGGGAAAAAATGAGACTCAAGATGTGTCATGTACAGGTACAAACCTCAATATTGAATGGGATCATAATGCATATAATAATCATAATGTATGTAAAAAAACATACTGATAAAATCAATTTAAAAACCCCAAACTACAGGATGTAGTGAATCTGGCAACTCAGACAGGTCAAAGAGAAGCTTCAAAAGTTCTTCCTTTAGGTGGAAATGTGAAAGTTCAACACTGTAGGGGCAGGAGAAGAGACGGGACAGTGAGAACATTCATATCAGGTTTATTACAAGGTGGTATTAGAAGTATCTCATGTTATTATTAGTCGCTAAACTTTTACTTTGCATACTTATGTATTAAACATCATTCTAGGTGTGTATATATATATAGGAAAAACGCGTGCAGGGTGTGGTGTGCTCGTGGTCACGGATATTCGCTTGGGGTCTTGGAACGTGTTCTGTATAATATAATTGGCGAGCCCCACAGTCTACTTCCGTTTTGAGCTTGGAAATCTTTTCTGCGCGCTGTCCTCTCCTAGCTAAGTGCAATCAGTCGACTCATTTCTACCCGTAACAAGCACAGTGGCCCCCGTGGGGTCGGGATGACACTGCTCCGTCTTCCCGTCCCCAGGCCCGTCAACCTCCCGCCAGCCCGGAGTGCAGTCCGCAGCTGCGCTCAGGAGCAGAAGTGCAGTGAGGTTTCCCCCGTGAGGACAGGCCCCGGCAGCCCTGGCGTCGAGAGCGCGCCTGACCGCTCTGGGAGTTGTTTCTTTTCATCCTTCGGGTGCATTATTGAGAACTGATTTTTAACTCAAATAATGCAAACGAACGATAGATGCTTGTAAGTGACACTTGCAAGTGGTAACTAGCTATGCACGGTGCCCGAGTAGAGCGAGGAGGCTGCGAGGCCTCTACCACATACCAGCCCCGACGTTGGATTCCGGAAGAAGATGAGCGCAACCAAGCCGGGCTCCCTGCCCCCCAGCAGGTTTCTCTTTCGTGGAAAAAATGCAAACCGTAGGAACAGTACAGGGCAGGCTGCAAAGCAGCTTCGAACGCCCACGTGTTGGCGGCATGTTTTCACGACGTGACGTATCACTTACACGAACAGAAGAACCCCAGGGCCCGCTGTTAGCTGGTCCCGAGGGTCTGGAAGGCCCCTGAGGGAGAGGAAGTCGCCACCGCACAAGCCCCCGTTTCTCCCCTAGGCAGCCGGCTTCCCCTCAGCTTTCATACATCAGGTGCCTCACGTCTTGCTGGAAAAACCTTCCAAGGATATTTACTTCGAAAAAGGACAAGAACAAAAGCCGGGTAGCCTCGCTTTCATTCAAGATGTCAAAAATCGTCTCGCCCCGGGTGGGACAGGGGCAAGGCCCAGGCCGTCCTCGTTGTCCCTGTGCACGTGGGGACGCCGTGTGTTCAATACAAGCCCCAACTGCTCCCGAGAACGGCGAACAAAACAAGGTGAAAACGGAACGGACCCAAGGCCCGCACGGCAGCCCCAGTGCAGGGTAAGCAAGTCTGGTAAACACAGAGAGACCGCGGGGCAAGCAGTTCCCATGGAAACCAAACACAGAAAAAGAAAAGATGCACTGCATATTCAGTTGCTTTGGGGACAAGGACATTAAATCCATAGTCTTTGTTTTATTTCAATTAGATTTTTACTATTTCACATGTGAAAAGCCTTGGGGCTGTAGAGATATTGAAACACGCTAAAAATTTCTCTGTGTGTAACTGTCATGTGCTAAAATCATTTGTGTAGCAATCATTTATTGAGGGCCTACTATGTGCTTTGGTGGTGTATCCTGGGAGAGTCATGACTCAGAGAGAAGGAAAATAAGAGCACTAACACCTCTGCGCATTCACTGTGTGTCTGGAAAAGGTCTGGGTGTCATCTCACCCTGTGAGCGAATGTAGTGCTCAGGCTTAAACATGACTCTGTAAATGTTATACATAAGACCAAGACAAAAAAAAAAGGAGGAGCATGATTTGGAAATTCTTGTTCAAGTCCATAATTTCAGGAAGCAAGGTGATCTACTATAGTTAAATGCAGATCAGTTCTTTAAAAATATCAGTTGTGGGGCCAGAGATTTAGTTAGTGATTTCGGTGCCTGCCTCACAAGTGCAATGGTCCTGAGTTCGATCCCCAGTAACCACATAGAATCCTGGGCGTGGAGACTCACGCCCACCAGCCATCAATACCACATACCACAGTGCTGGGCGTGGTGGCTCACGTCTGTAATCCCAGCACTCGGGAGGCAGAGGCAGAAGGATTGCTGAGTTCCAGGCTTGCCTGGGCTACATAATAAGCTCAGGGCCAGCCTGAACTACAAAGTGAGACCCTGTGTCAAAAAAAAAAAAAAAATCAGTTGTAATGCTTTTCCAAGTATCTGATTAAAATTGTCCATTTTGATGGATATCATCTATCGGGAGGATTGGAAATATTGCATAAGCTGGTGCTATACATGCTCTTGTGTTATAATCTTATAAATTTATAAAATATATGTAAACATCTTAAGTGGAAAAATAAAATATTCATAATGAAATATAAAATGCTTACAATTTTTCTCCTAAATAAATACATTTAAAACTTAGTAAACCTGCTTCGGAATGAAAGAAGCTAAGGGATACCTTAAAACTTAAATTCTTTATTTATAAGACAAGTGCATTTTTAGAAAAGTGTCATTTACAGCACTAGGGAAGCTGAGGCAACAGGATTGAAGAGTTCGAGGCCAGCGTGAGGTACATGGTGAGTTCAAAGGCCAGCTGGACCTACGTAGTGAGATCCTGTCTCTATACACACGCACGCACGCACACACACACACTGTCATTTAATTGGGAAGTAGTTCACTATCTCAAGGAATGGGGACCTCACTGACTCTTTTCGTGTACTATGGCCACTAGAGGGCAGTATAGATTTGTAATCTTTTTCTGTCTGTGACAAGAACACGTTCCCACTACTCTAATTCCAACTCCTATGCTGTGACAGATATAATAGTTTACAATATTTACATCATATATGTAATATTTGTTTGCTTAACTTTTCTAACAGATATATAGCAGTTTAATATATATTTGTTATAATCACGGATGAGCTATGTCTTGGAGGAAAAACCAGGAAAGGCGCTTAAAAGAACACTTTGATTGATTTCCAAAGGCCAAAATTCATTGTACTCTGTTCTCAAGGACCTGAATGGTTGCTGAACTCGGCTTGTGAAGACCCTGTTTCTAACAAGGTGAGCATGTGTGAATGAAATGGGTGGGGATGTGTGTACCTTTTGTCATTCTGAGAGAAGCAGCGGAGTAGGGAATTGTAGGAAATAAAAACCATGAGAAAGGCTTTTCATTTTTAAATAAGGAAAGAAACAAACAGGGCTAGCAGGTATTCCCTAGGAGAGAAGGTTAGCATTAAATGCTGTCTTTTCTGGGCAAGCAGATGTGGTGACTTTGTGCTCCGGCTTGGAATCATTAGCACAGTTCCAGCTGATAGAAGGTGAGGTTTAGGAGATGCTATGTATCTTCTGACCTGCAGTGAATTCTAGACAAATGAGTCAGTCCAGAGCGTTTTCTAATGTGCGGATGTGGGTAAAATTGCTACCATCCAATTTGGGAACATGTCATGAGAAGCTAAGTGGCAAATACTTTATAAGAGTTCCTGATCACTGGAACACCTGGCAGTCTATGCGTTTGCATATTCCTTTGTCAAGTCCTCACACAACACATTTTACAGATGAATAAACCAGCTTAGATTAATTAACAAACTCGAGGCTACATGGCTGATGCACCATGTTCGTTCCCAGAAGAGTGGCTATTGTTTAGGATTCAATCTTTTAATTAGCTGGCTGCAGTAGTGGAGTTAGGGCAGGAGCAACCTGGGCCGTGGAGATAAGTTTTATCCTGAACTTAGGACTTCAGGCTGAGACTTCATTCTTGTCTTTTGTTTTATTTTTTATTCTTTTTTTTTCTAGCAATGGGAATCAAGGTGGGGCCTCACACTTGCTGGCAGGAGCGGCTCGGCTGAGAGAGCCCGGGCTCTTCTTGACCTTTCATGCCGGTAAGCGAGGCGAACCATTGTGCTATTTTATTCTGAGAAAAAAATGAAAACAAATCTTAAATGCTAACCCTACTGATCCATCAACACGTGCTGCTAACTGTGCTCCTGGAAAGATCACACCAAAGATACTGTAAAGGAACCTGAATTTCTATCCTCAGAGGCTTCTGCGGTGATAGGCATAAGAATTCTGCCCCTCAGAACATGGTTCTCAAACAAAGTCACCTCGTTCCTTTCATATCAGTGTTGAGCAAACAAGTGTCTTAGCCAAGGGAGTAAGGACAATGTTATTGCCAGATTATATAAACACTTTATTGTCATGAGTATGTTCTGCAAAGTGGTTTATGTTCTGAGAAATTAGAAAAGGCAGACCTTTATTTACAGAGGTTTTAGGAAAGAAATCTGCATCGACATTTCACAGACAAATTAAAAGCACTTTGGTTCTAAACTGTGCACAGAGGCACCTTGTTCTGCTCAGTTCTTTAGTCGCCTTGCTGATCTCTGGGCTTCAGCCTGCAGTCTGGTCAGGGCTGGGGGCTCTTTCTTTGCTGACACCTGGGACACCGACAATATGCATCCTTGTCACCCTCTCAGGTCACTCTCCCGGTCCATATGCTCAGTGAGTGTGAACTGAACACCAGGCGGGTGACAGACACGCATGCCGGGACCTGGGATTCAAAGTCAGACACAAACACGTATGTCAATACCGTATCACACCACTCGCACATCTCTCCAAGGGTCATTCTATCAAAGTGAAGGAGTACTACGATTTATAGGGGAACTGCATCTCCTGCCACACGTTTGCAAACACAGAGTCACAAAAGAAATCATTAGGAAAAACAAGAAAATTATGAGCCAAATATAGCAAAATTTCCAGCCGCTGATCATCTCGATGTGATATCTCACCTCCACAGAGATTCCCGGGGGAACAACTAACCAATCAGTATGGCGTCTTCAGAAGCAGCTCTGCAGGAACATCTAGGTCAGTGCTCCATGGATGGGCGCTGGCGATGGACAGGATAAATCTGGTTTCTGGCTTTGTTTCTTGGCATTGGAGAGAGTTTGGGTGATTGTTGTCACCAATCTATTCTGGTTTCATGCTGTGGAGTAGGGCAATAATAACATACCGATATTTAAGGATGTCCAGGTCCTTTAATAAAATACCATAGTCTTTCCTAATAATTTATGCAATCCTCCCATATACTTTGTCATCTCCAGATTACTTATAATGATAAAAACAATGTAAATGTTTTGTACATAGTTATCATACTGTACTGCTTAGGGAATAACGTCAAGGCAAAAAGACGTATTCCGTAATGTTATGACTTTAAAGACTCATATGTTTTTGCAAAACACCATAATTATATTCATCTTGGGGTTGAGGAAGTTTTACTTGGGATATTTTACATGTGTGTCTCATTGAATCTGTCGATGGACCCACGGATACAAGGGCTGACTATGGTTCTATCTCTTAGGTTTGTTTTATTACATGTATCAGAAATATTAAGAACATTGGCTGGGATGGAGCCGTTGCTCAATAGATGTAAACTGTTATAGTTAATAGTGTTACTGCTGTTGCTAGTTATAGGTCACATGCTTGAAGAGGGGGTAAAACAGAATAAATAAAAAGTTTTAGATTACCAAGGTATCTAGTTCAGTCATTCTGTAGGTTCTGGGCAGGCCCACTTCTGCAGAAAGAGCTACACATCCCTTCTTTCACCTTT
>PVIC010018826.1:0-31194 GCA_004025085.1 Thryonomys swinderianus
ATCAACCACCTAAAACTAGTAACAGAATAAAACTCCTCTTACGTGAAAACCTTAATTTCCATGATCTCATAAAAGTAACTTCCAATATTAATTTAGATGCTCCCAAACCTGCTGTCAGCCTTAATGCTGACATTACCAAAGAATAACCATCATTACCACCACAAATCTTAATGTAGAAGAAAAAAAATTAAATAATTTACTGTTTCCAACACATGCTCCAAAACTTACCAGGAACGTATCTGCCTACTAGCATCAAAGTGCAAGTTGCCACTACATAGACTTTTTGTTATAAACTAATATATAATGTTATAACCTAATATAAAAAGAATAATCACCATGTACTCAAAATTTCTTGTGTAACATGCACAAGCTAAGAACTGTGTTATTTGACATAATTCACATTAACTTAACAGATTGGCCTCATTTTATAGATGAAGAAACTAAAGGTCATAAGGTTGATTTGCCAAAAGGAAGACAGGAAGCAGTCAAATCGAGGTTTGGTTGGCTCTCACGACCCATCTTTTCACTGGGCCACAATGACTTCTACCTTCCTAGCCTGGGCTATTTGTTAAGTCCACATTTAATGGGCAATATGCAGAATGCTATTTCTTTCATAATTCACAATACAATATCAGAGATGTCAGATATTCTTGAAAGGCCTGTTTAACAAAACAAAGGAGAAAGTACTACAAGACCAACCTTCTGTTTTCTGAAAGAGACTCAGTGAATCACTTAAACAGAAGAGGGTCTATCAGTATGGAGTAACAAATTACATCATGTGAGAATTTTAAAAATCTGTTCCTTTAAAATGAATTTCCAATCAAGTCTCTTGAAATTAGTTACAAACCCAAACTTATCTTGGCATTCTAGCATTCATACTTTCTTCTAGTAGGACTAGACACATTCAAAAGCAGAGCTTTGAAAGTAAAAGCTGTGATTCAGGTTAAGAAATTCCATGGTGGGGCCGGCAATTTAGCTCAGTGGTTCCGGCACCTGCCTCGCAAGCACAAGGTCCTGAGTTCAATCCCTGGTAACCACATACAATGCTGGGCGTGGAGACTCACGCCCACCAGCAATCAATACCACATACCACAGTGCCAGGTGTGGTGGCTCACACCTGTAATCCCAGCACTCGGGAGGCAGAGACAGGAGGATTGCTGAGTTCAAGATTTGCCTGGTCTACATAGTGAGCTGAACTACAAAGTGAGACCCTGTCTCAAAAAAAAAAAAAAGAAAGAAAGAAAAGAAATTCCAGGGTGGATGTAGTGGCACATGACTATAATCCCAGCACTCAGAAAGAGCACGCAAGAGGAATAAATGGCATTATTAGTTAAAGGCCATCATGGACTACATAGTAAATGCAAGGCCAGCCTGAATTATACAGTAAGACTGTCTCCAAAAAGAAAAACAGAAAGAATAAATGAACAGAGGTTCCAAAATGATATTCCAACCCTAGTCAACTCAAGTGAACAGCTGGTTCCAATTCAATATGAGAAAACGAGATTTATAAAAATTCTGTCGCCCCTTAAACAAATAAATTAATTGAGGTTTGGTACTGTCCATCTACTGTTAATAAACTACAAAATAGGAGAGTTGGGGGAGAAAAAAGAAATCACTGTTAATAAACCACAAAATAGAAGAGGGAGAGAATGAGAGAAAACAATCTCATAATCCTGAAAGTAGAGATTTACTGAGATAAACCAAAACTGCAGAGTCCTTAAACGGAAAGTATATTCCTTGCTTTATAGATAAGAAAACAGGCCCTTGAAGGTAAAACTAACTAGTCAGCCTTGCCATATGGTTAAAAGCACTAAGCATGTGACCAAATGATTCTTGTTCCTAAATCTTGGCTCCTTTAGTCTGCCATTTAGGAGTTGTGTAATCATTAGCTTATAATCACTACAAGTCCTTGTTTCTCAAACACAAAATAAGAATAATCCTTAATCTACAGGTTTGCTTTCAAGATTCCTTTAGACAAAGTTTAAAACAGCAACTGGCACGAAGCAATAATTGTTACTATTTTATTGCTGTGTAAATCTTTAGTGGAGCAAGAGGCAGCCAGATTTTGAAGTCCAGTTTGCAGTCCTCCAACATTATCATAAACTGCAACTCTCAATTTGCCATCATTCCAAAATTCAAAACTCAGCCATTTATCAAACACAATTGTCCTTGGACATCTTAGTGCACGTTATCCGCTAGTTAACATGACACATAACAAAAAAACACATTGAAGGTTTTGCCAAAGGCTGTGCGACCAACTATGACCAAAGATCTCGTCTATATTCCATACAGACCCAAGTGTGAGAATTCACCTAGTCAACCTTGCAGTTACCTTCTCTAAAATAATTTTGTGAATAAAAAGCTTTTTTAAAAAAATCTCAGAACTTAGCAAATTATTTTTGATTGGAAAATAGCAAAATATTATATCCATATGAAATCAAAATGTCTTTTCCATAAAAGGATAAAATATCATTGGATAAGGGCCAAGGATGAAGCTCAGCGGGGCCATGCCTACCTGACAAGCACAAGGTCCGTAATTTAACCCCTGGTATCCTCCCCCCAAAACAATCACTGGATAACTGAACCCTATACTCTCAATTCTAAAGGTGGTTGATTCTTCAGCTAACTCTAGACCACTTAGGTTGTTTGTTATCTATTCTCTAAAATGGTAGGATACTTACCTTTACCTCACAAGTAACAGGTGAATGTATTTAAACACTAGTTTTTACCCCATTGGATAATTTCAGAGTGGGTTTAAGAATTAATACTAAAATATTCCAGACCAACCTAAAAGGATAACACTGTATTTCTGGAATTGTATGCAGTTCAGGGAAAGTCGCCATTTCCTGCTTAGCATACACAAATATAATGGATGTAGGTACCAAGTTCCAAGGAATGTATAAAGCCAACTGTTCACTGCAAAAAAAAATTTTTCTTCTCATAAGTTGTCATTTAAATGTTGCTGTCTTCTTTTCTTGATAGAAACATTTGATACCAACCCAACTGTGTAGGCTGTTTCACTAAACAGTTGACCTTAAAATGATCCAAATTTTGGCCATTTGAAGAAGAGAACTTCCCGGATTTCTATTAGACACTTCAAATAACTCAACAGCTTTCTCTGAGTAACTAAAGGTGCAATTAGAAATATGTTGATCCAATAATGAAAATAAGAATCTTCTGGATTAGCAACAAATACTTCACTGATCTCCTTTCTTCAAAACAGTGCTCAAGACATCCAGTGATTCCCAAAGAGTGAAAAAGTAACATTTTCTCGGGAAAGGACTGCCAAATTAATATCACTATCTAATGGTTGAGTTATTGCTAACCTCATGAGCACTTGTAAGATACTTACGAATTTGTGTGCAGATATTCAAAGGTTAGCTGAGCTCGATTCAGACTGCTGTAGTATGTGAAAGCCATAACTGCAGTGAGACCGCCAGTATTTTACCCAGTGGAACAGATTTTTTAGGACTCCGTCTAATAAAAGTTGTCTCTCTATTCCTTAAGGAATGTTGAAGCAAGTTAGCTAGTACCTATCCAAAATATGTTGATATTCAAAACTGGAATTGATTTCTTCAAGTATGTTTAGATCTTCTTGACATAATATTTTGGAAAGAATTTTTAGCGTTGTATCGACACTTCGATTCGTAAATGTGAGTTGAAAGTGGGTGGTCCTGGAGTCGGTTACTGAGCTCACTGACGGTTATTATTTCATCATAACGTTAATTCTTCGAGCTTTTTTTGTTCTTAAATTTCCTGACTAGAAAAGTTACCAATTTACCCACTTGTCATAAATCTGAACCCGCACTCAAGTCTTCACCACGAAGGATGGCAGGATCCTGAAACAAACCCTAGATGGCGACTACTGTGTCCGTTGCAATGCATGTGGCGCCAGTTCCGGTTCAACACTCCCAACCGGAAAAGATGCGTTTTTCCCAAAACCCCAAAAAACCTGTCTTGCAGTACCACCCCAATCTTCAGAAAGTGGTGGCTCAAATTATGTAACTATGGTCCACTACTACGCCACACAACTGACCGGCCAAAATCACCTCATCACGGCCGCGCCCCTCCCCCCACTCAGTACTAAACCCTCCCCCGGCCTCGGTCCCGTGGCCTCTCCTCAGGCGGGAGTTAGTCCCAGCTTTCAAAACCCGCAGATCGAGGACAGAAACGAGTGAACCACCCAGTCGGGCGTAGCCAGAAGCTCGTAGCTGCCTTTGTTCCTCCCCGCGGAACTGGAACCCGAGAGCCGCAGCGCGCTCTTGGAACCATGTGCTGCCGCTGCCGCTGCCGCTGCCGCTGCCGCGCTGCCTCTGCCGCCGCCACCCGCGCGCCGCGCTGAATAAGATGACAGGACTCCGCGTCACGAAATTCGGTGTTTGGGGCTTCTCAGCCGCCGATACTGCAAAACCTGTGCCTCTGCTTTGTCTCCGCTGGTGCACACAGCGCCGGCCACCTCGCGCACTACCCGACGCCCCAAGCCCCTGAGGCTTCCAAAGCGCGTTTAGCCAATCACAAAGCCTTGGGTTCTCCCGCCCCCCGCTCTGAAACTCCGCCTTCCGACTGGCCGGTTGAGCTCATCCACGTGACCGGATCTTAGTTGACCGGTCCCGCCTCTGTCACGTGAGAGAGCGCGCCTCTCTTCCGGCCTTCCTGACCCTCTCCGCCATTTAAAGAAACAGTACCGGGGGCGGGCCGAGCGACGCAGCCGGGACGGGAGCTGCAGCGCGGACTGGAGGAGCCATCTTGTCTCGTCGCTGGGGAGTCAGGCCCCTAACTCGAAGAAGCCCTGGCGCGCCCTCCCCCCCTTCCCGGTCTGGTAGGGCGAAGGAGTGGGCGCGCGGTCGATCGAGCGATCGGTTGGCGGCTCTTTCTCCTGCTCTGGCATCCAGCTCTTGGGGCGCAGGCCCGGCCGCCGCGGCGCGCGCCCGGTGGCCGTTGGCGATCGCGCCGCGTCTTTCTTCTCGTACGCAGAACTCGGGCGGCGGCCTATGCGTTTGCGATTCGTCGAGGAGTCGTCCGGGTGGTCGGCGGCGGTGGGCAGCTGCTCCGCCCCGCTCCCGGGGAGGCGGCGGCAGCGGCGGGATTTGGCGCGGCTGGGGAGGCAGGGGTGGCCGGGGCCGGCCTGCAGGCCTGGCGCCACCCTTCGGGACCTGCAAGGACCCAGTTGGGGGGGCAGGAAGAGGCTGGAGGATGGTTGGTGGTGGGCTTTCTGCTTTGCCTTTTCCTCCTCATGCCGCCTTAGAGAGGGGCAGGAGTTCTGGCGGCAGCTCCGGGGTAGGGATATGAGCTCCCGGAGTCAGAGGAGCTGGGTTTGCTTCCGGGCCTAGCCACCAAACAGGCCGAATGACCTTAGGCAAGTCACTCTATAATTTGTCTGCGCCTCAGTTTCCTCCTCTGCGTATGTGTCTGTGCTTGGGATTGAAAGCGCTTTGTAAACTACAAAGTGTTGTATCCGTAAAGAGTGATTATCGTTTGTAACGTTTATTGAGTTGCTAGAAAGCTTATCGGTTGCCAAATATATGGTTTTGAACCTAAGAACTTTGAATTGGAGTTGGATATCCCCAGACTCCTGAATTGTACGTGATTTGTGGAGATATGTATTTTAAGCAACTGATGATCCATTGCTACCAAGTTTTCAAAGGAGACTGTGACCTAGAAGAGCTGATGACAATTTTTTTTATACCACAGGGAGGAAACTGAGGCCTAGATGTTATTGGGACCCTTCACAACCAATTTGAAGCCCTTGTTTGAGTCCCTGGGATATGTGAGCTGTTTCTATGCATAATGGATATTTGGGGTAACAATACTGCCCTGCTTGGCCTCTTTTCTAAATCCTTTCCTTCACCGTGGGGTGCCTGAAGGGTGGCTGATGCATATGGTACAATGGCACCCAATATAAAGCAGCTACAATTAGGAGTGGGTGTAATCAGTAATACCAAGAAGCAAATTCAGTGTTTGGTCCAGCAATTCTTTGTTTTCTGCTGCTTATACTGGTGCCTGACTACCTTTTTGACTTTTATCATTTTCCATGACCGTGGTTGCCATCCGTTACTTGATTCTATTTTGTATCTCTAGTTTGTGTGGTTGATGGTGAACAGGCTTCTTTTTATGATGGCACCAGCCTAGCTAATTGATGGTGCAGTGTGGATTTTTAACAAGTGGGCTCATGGGAGCAGCTTAACCATGTATGGAATTCCAAAAAATGTTACAAGTTTTTCCTTATTGACTCACAGTTTATTTTCTTCCAGTAATTTTGTTAGAATACCTGCTGAACCTCAAAATCAGTGGGTTTGGAGATAAGTCCAACCTTAACTTTTTCCTGGCCTGCCTGGCATTCATATTGCTTGCAACTGTGATACTGAAAAGGCCAAAATGCCGGTTTTTTTGGTTTTTTGTTATCAGCTGCTTTTTTCAAATTTCAGACCATTGTCCAGCAAACACTATAAAAATGTTTGAACAGTTGTATTTCAAACATTTTCATTTTGTGGTGTGGTGCCTACCACATGGTACAGCTATAAGCAATTGAATACAAACACAGTTAAGTGTAGTTTGTTTGAGTAGATGTTAACCAATTCTGCTATTTCATTCAAATGTCTGGAAAAAAAATGGACTATTCCTTTACCTAAAGGGCAGAGACAAATGTTTTCACTTCCAGAGAAATGACTGTTTTGGAGAAAAATGTGTTAATTCTTTTGTAATTAAATCTGGACGTACCTCAAAAGACTCTTAAGACTGTGGTGAGAAGAGACTTTCCACCAGAGAAAAGAAGAAGACAACTGGAACTCAAAGCTTGAAATTCGTTACAAAACATGAGATGTCCAGATTGGAGGTTGAGAAGATTTTGCTACAATGTTCTACAATCATTGAAGCAGATAGCTTTTTGGTGTAGCCACAGCCATGGACTCCAGATTTCCAAGAACTGGACCTGCAACCTAGAAGAGCTTGTCAGAATGTGACGAGAACTCTGGAGGTCAATTTTTTTTAAATTAAATTTTGGAACTGTTGACCTTGCTGTGAGAAAAAAAAAAAGCAATGACTGAGCAAGGACTACTACCAGCGCTGTTACTGGGAATTAGAAGACCTGAGTTTCTGCCCAGACCTTCAGTGTAAATTGACAAAACTCCATCGAAAGTGAATTATGGTACTTGCTGTTTTCCAAAATGCCTTAACCACCATTTCTGCACTTCTCATACTCTTTTCACTACCCTGGAAATGCCCTTCTATGGTTCTTCACCTCTTACATGTCAGCATTTCCCTCAATTTCAAACTCAGATCCTCTTTACCATAAATCTCTTTACTTAGAATATGTTTTGGTTTGATTTAGTTTGGTTTTTCCAGTGCTGGGACTGAACCCAGGGCCTTGTGCATGCTAGGCAAACACTTGAACTGAGCTATAGCCCCAGACCCAAAATATCTTAAGTATTTAGTTAACATATTAATCTCACAAATTTTTTTTCCTTTGTAAAATAATTATTTGCGTGCATCTGTTCTTTTTCTAGATAGCAAACTTCTTGAAAACAAGAGCCTTGTTTTATGCCTACATATATTATCACCCCTGTTGAAGCATTTGTTAGGTGTTTAGAGAGTGAGCAGTCTCAATCATCACTTGATGTCTCCTGGCACTTAGTACGTGCATGGTTACTATGAAATTACTTTAAAAATTACTCTTAGTTATAATGAAAATCTCTGGTGTTGGGCCATGTTTATTTATACACTTCCCTTTTTGGTTCCAAACATAAGGTCTAGAGAGCCCTCCTACAATGAGGAAATGATACATTGAAAGGATTATTGCATAAAGGTGGAAAGCTTTATTCTCTTTTACTCAACATAGCTTGTAAAGTGAAAGTACAGCTTTTATTTTAGCAAGTGTTTATAGCTCCCTCTCTACCAAACATAAAATAGAGAGTAAAACAGTTCATACTAAGTTTAAAAGGAACTTTTAAAGGTGAAACTCATAAGATGTTTTTAAAAATTGAAAAAGAATAGCATTATCCCTTTTGCTTTCTTGTTGGCATGTTAACTTAAAATCTCACTTCTTTTTGTGCCATCTGTGGAATCACTTTCTTCACCCTACCAACTAATGCCCAACTGGCTGAATATGATCAAAGTACTACCCGAAAATATGAGCCTTAGGGCAGTTCCCACTTACTACATCCTTCAAACAGTTCTGTTCTTAGCAGCAGTTATTAATCAGGTTTTGTGTCTTTCTTTATTGCTTATTTTTCTCTCCATTTATCATCTGTGAACCTTTAAACCATGCTTTAGAATTGGTACCAATTAGGCAGTTGTGCTTTGGCAGACGATCCCCGTATTAGAATCCTATTTGTAATTCCATGCATTTGTTATCTTACCTATTTTGTCCTTCCCCTTTCTAGTCCTGTGCCTCCTGATTGCTGAGTGTTCACCTGGACCTTCTGACCACCTTCTGCTGGTCCATCAGCCTACACATCTGGTACTTGGATTTTTTTGCCCCATGGTGATTCCTATCAACTTACTACTGAAGAAGACATCATTTCATTGGACCACTGTGACACAAGAGGCATTCGTCCATGGTGATGTGGCCTTTGCCTCCACTCCAGTTCTGTTCTGCCCAGAATCAGCACAGCACTGTATAGTGCAGAGTCCTCAAGCCAAATAGCTAAAACTGTTTATTCACAACAGAAGCCCAGTTTATTCCATAACCGTGCATTTCATTTCTTCAGTAAAAGCCTTCAAAGACATATAAACCAGGACCAGGACATTTTTAATTATCAACACTGTCCAGAAAAAGATGCCATCTCTGGAATAGTATTGGACTATACACCACAATCCCAAATGATTAAAGTTCAGGAACTGTCTAAGCTCCCATGAAGGTCACTGGACCCTGCTCTTTTTCTACTTAAAATCTATAGTACCTTACTGAATGAGACCAGTTGGGATCAAAACCAAGGCACAGTGAATTCTGCATAGCATCTTCTTTGGGAATACTCAGGAACCAGAACATTTCACACAAATGTAAGCAATTCTACTAAGGAATTCTTTTATTTAACAGCATCTCACAAGGCTCCAGTCAGATTCCAGAAAAGGCCTGTTAAATCATCAAGATAAAACCTACATGGTAATTCACTTTGTTTATATAGCACTTTACAGTTTCAAAGCACTTTTTAAATGTCTATCTCAATTTTTGAAATAAAACAACATTCCTTTTTGAGATGAGGGGGGCAGAAATTTAAGAAATTGCTCAACTATCCAAGGTAATATAGAGTGATGAAGACCAGTCCTTTTGACTTTCAGTATTATCCTTCTTGTTAATTTAGCATTTATCCACAGTATTAAAATAAAATTGGAAACTCCAAAAGATTCCAGCTTCCTTGTCTGGTGCCCCCATCAGGCAGGATGTTGTAAGTGTAATCCATGGCAACATACCTAAGGTATGGGAGCCAAAGTTCTCTATGATGATAAACTGTCCGGTCAAAAAGGCAGGTGTTCATAGAAAATAAGGCTACCTACTATGAAACACAAGCTGCTTTTAGGTCTTTTGTCTATGTTCATAGTTTTTCCAACAGACATCCCTCTTCAAGTATTTAAAAGAAATTGCCTACAATCCTTTACCTGCAAAATAATATTTACACAAAATAAGCCATCTTTTTTTAAAAAATGCCTGTCATGTGGAGTTTCCATTATCCAATAAGATAAAATACTATGTTTTCCCTTCTTACCAACCCACAATACAGTGTGGTGTATTAAAGAGTTCCAAAAGACTTGCATTAAAGACTTCTTTATCATATCCCATTGTGTCCTAGTTTAAAGACAGTATAATTTTTTTTTCTTTAGACAGGGTCTCGCTTTGTAGTTCAGGCCAGCCCTTAGCTCACTATGTAGCCCAGGCAGGTCTGGAACTCAGCAATCTTCCTGTCTCTGCCTCCCGAGTGCTGGGATTATAGGCGTGAGCCCTGTAGAATGTGGTATTGATGGCTGGTTGGGCGTGATTCACCACACCTAGCATTGCATGTGGTTACTGGGATCAAGCTCAGGGCCTTGTACTTGTGAGGCAGGTGCCGGAACCACTGAGCTAAATCTCTGGCCCAAAGACAATATAATTTTTGACAGCATTCTTTCTAATAGAATGGAAAACTACTTTAAAATAATATAACTAGTGTTTCCTGATTACCAACAGATTGGCCTTGACACCCCAGAGTACAGTGTTCGATTGTTATTGAATTAGTATTAGCTTGAATTAGTATGTCCCAATTGTCTGAGGTTGTTATTACTTTATTTTTTATCAAAAGAGTTCTTAGAATAAATGTGGAACTTTATGAGAGGATAATGAGAGAAAGTTAATTCTGCCCCCTCCCTAGGGTGAGTTCCATAACATTTAGCAATATATTTCTTAGAATTGTAATATAAATTTGATTTTTTATTTTGTTTTTTTAAGACATTGCATCCTAGGTGGGTAAGGATGGGAAGGGAACTGGAGGAATAGAATAAGGAGAGAGAAGAGATAAGGAAGAAATACTCTTCAGAATTTGAGCTGTGGTTTGTTAAGGTCTTACTGTTTAAGAGAAGTCACCTAGCTATGGACTTCTCAAGATAATGTTTACAAAGAAATGGATACATTTTCCAACTATGTGTAAAAGCCTCACTGCTATTGCAACTTAAAAACCAATAGTCTTGTCCTTTGGTAGTCATTTTAAGCTCAACTTCAGGCAATCAAAGTTTATACTAAACTTGAATTTTAGCTCCATTAGCCAGTAATATGGTCCATTTTAGGAAAGAATGAATAGAAAACACCTTATCTTACAAGCTTTGCTCACCCATTTTCTGGTTTCTGTGACTTATTTTTTGTATTTCAGCATTTTGTGAACAACTTATTCTTAGATCATTTGTTTTCCAAAGGCTTTGTGGCCATGAAGCCATTTGAACGAAAACTATGCGGAAGCCCAGAGTAAAAGTGAAGCTGCTCTGGATGAAGTAGTGAAGCAAGAGTGGGGGTCTACAGCCTGCCACAGCATCTTCTTTTACCACCATGCTGACACCTAAATGGACTTCCTTACAACATGCAGAGCTCTTCAGAACACAGCTTGGGAACCACTGCCCTATACAACATGTTTAACTTGAACGGCTTTCTGATCTTTTATGAATCTCCATTCAGTATAGCCCATATGCCCATATTCAATTGTTGCTGAATGTTCTTAAGAATATGTACTGTGTGCAAACAGAAAAGTGTATAATGGGCATACCATTGGCCCTCAAAATGTTCCTATGGACTGAAAGTTGTGGCAAGTGAACTTTTTAGTACTAGCCCAGTAATCCAGATGGACTTACTGTGATTCCTGGAATTGGATATAGTCAGACATCAATTCATATGCACCCTACACTGACAAATCCTAATAAGCAGCATTCACAAATACCTGGTATACTAGTGGTACTTGAAGTACATGATTGAAGTCTTGAACTCTTTGGATATGTGAATTGCCTGCAAGCTGGAAGTTGATGCTTCACTGAGGCCATCTTAGACCAACTTGTACATTAGATCTCTCATTATTAGCCATGGTACTCTACTTCGTGTCAAGGAACAGTCATTAACTATGAAAGCAGAATTCAGATACTAGCAACATTTTCTAAAGGGTCTGAGTACCTGATTGTCATTCATCTTCTCAAACTACAAATCACTATGTGACTCAACCTAGTTACACTAGGTTACACTCCTCTTTGGTTTTTATTCATTTTACTGTTTAGAGGATCAATGAGTTAATAACCTTTAAAAATAAAAACCCAAAACAATTTCTTTACTGGCTTATCTACTGATTCCCTGTAATTACTATGACTACTCATCTTTACATGTAACAGCTGATCTTCAAGACAATTTTTGAATATCCTTTCTCATATGTGTGATATAAAATGTCATTTGGAAAAATTTCTACTAGCCAGTAAGAGATGTTCTTTGAAGATGACTTGATACTTGTTACCATCATGTGGTAGGGATAGTTGAACCCAGGCCCCTTTAACTTGATGGTGACTTCAAATAGTGTATTGTATATCATTTTGCTGGAAATGTAGACTAACTTTAAAAAATTAAAGATGGCAGCTAAAGATTTTGCCAGTAGACTGAAGAGCTTCTGTCCTTGTGGATGTTTGAATAGAATTACATATGTCTCAATATTGTCATTTACACTGTGGTTGACTTCATATCTTGCTATGAGCTATTCTTAGGCATTAAGACAATTTGTTTCTGTAGGAAGAATTAAATTCCTGACTTACAAACAGGAATATTCTAGGGATATTCAACTTGTATCCTTAGAGAATTTCATTCCTTTACTTCATAGTTAATTTAATGGCCAACCATCTTCAGCTACTCTTATGAATGCACTGTTTAAATGTTAGAAATGGTTTCTTTATATCCTTTCTTTTATCCACTACACTAGTCTGATTACAGGGCTTAGTCTATATATCATCGAATATGGTTCAGTCCAGTTTTTCTGGACAGCTCACCAAATTAAAATTTGGATGACTATTTTGCTTGACAATAGAACTATAATTCATAAAGAAGAAATTAATGACAAGCTCACTTTTCTACTTCCTTAAAATTGTCAGCTTTTTTTCTTTCTGCTTTTTCCTGTATGTACTTTGCAGAAAAAAGACATTGACTTATACTGCCAATTTTTCCCTCTGATCTTACTATACTTACTTAAGATGAGGGTACTCATCTGCTCAAGAGTCTTATGTACACTATGCATAAAGGTTAGTGACCGGACAAAGCCTAATACTTAAACCTAGGAGCTTGCATACTGTCTTCATGCCTCAGATTTCATCCACGTCTTTCAATGTGCCATCCAGCCTATCTGAAGCCTTGACTTACTTGTAAGAATTCTCAGATGTGCTAAGTTGCAGAAGATGAAGACTTGATAACCAAAGAAAGTAGGGCCAACTTCAGCAAATCTGACTCTTCCCAAAATGTAGGATTAGATACCTGAACAGAACCTCAAATCTGGATTAAAGATTCGGCTTTCTCCTGAGCTGACAGTTCTTGGGCAGATGGGCAGGAAAAGAAAGCTGCTATGCCTAACTAGTCCTTTGAGATTAGAAAACTATCTAGCATAAGTCCTACGGAATAACTGGAGTACCCAGGGAAAAAATTATTTTATAGATTCATTTATTAATCTGCCTGTTATTCCAGGTTATATCCTGGCTGTTAGTTTGACTGGCCCTGCTGAAGTTACCCTGCTTTGTCAGTTTACCTGTCACAGCTCTTAACTGCCTTATTTGACTTACTGCTGCAGTCAGCTGCTGACCTTGAGAAGACTACAGCCTGTTTCAGCTCGTGCCCAATTCTGCTAAGGATTTCTAAATAGAAATAAGCTTGTACCTCACCCTAGCAGGACTTAAATGTTCACAACAGAAAGTATCAGTTGGACACTCCTTGACCAACAGTTTTGTTTTAAAGTGGAGGATAAGACACTCTGCTCATTTATAGCACCTGGGACCTCTTCTACCACATCTGCAAAGAGTACAGAAGTTTTAGAGTCCACTTCTCTTACACACAATGAGTCTTGATTCATCAGTACACAGAGAAATGTGCTATTTCAACTTGGCAAGACTTGAGTATGAGAAAAATTGTCCACTAAAATTACCACTGACTCAAATAGCCTCACAGAACTATTTGCCAGTGCGAGGTGAGTTGTCCTTCCTGGCACCAAGACTGGGCTCTGGAAAAAGCTTAAAACTGAGTTTGCATGCATTGAAGTTCTATAGTATGACCTGAAGTACCCTACCAGATACGGTTTTTCCATTCAGATGAACTGTAGGTTTCTTGAGGACAAGACAAACTTGCACTCATGATTACTTTTAGAGTAATTCCATTATTAAGGAGCCAGCTGTAACTACATTCACCTTTATGAGCAGAAGTTAAGCTTTTTTGGTCTCTGGCTTATTCTAGACATCAGTTTTTGATTGCCCAGCGTCCATTCCATTTCCTTGTACCAATTCCCTGATGTTTCTGGAAATCATTACTTTCTATTTTCAGTTGAAGTGGTTTGGACAGTCTGACCCAACCTTGGGCCTTGTGGGTAGACATCATTCAGACTTCATCAGTCAGCAAAATTCATCTCCTTAACAATACCAATTCTTTCAGGAGTGTTTATGTGATTCACAGGTTGGTCCAGTGATAATTCATCCATCTAAATTTTACTCCATTATGGAAGAGAAAAAGTTCTCTACTGAGGTACTTTAGTTTGTAGGATTAAAAAAATTTCAAACCAACAGGGTCTACCATATTGAATGAGCCAGTCAGAGAATGAAGACAGTGCAAAGGAAAGCAGAGCCAAAAGATGGAGAGACTCATCCTGATGACAACGTTTTTGCCCCTGGATCCAGCTGTGCCTGAAGCTAGTATATCCCCTGGACTTTTCAGTTGTGTGAAACAATAAATACTTTTTTTGCTTAAGCTACTTTGAGTTGAGTTTTTGTCACTTGAAACTGAGTCCTGTTTATAGTATCTACCAAGATTGAGGTTTGACAGGTCCAAGTATTCATGAAAATAAGGTCATGGTCACATTAAAATTATTTCTTAAAGTAAAAAACAAAATGAAATAATTCAGTTACTACAGAAGCAACATGGTAGAAAATAGAAGAAAACATGTTGATTGGTAAAGGATTGGTTAAATAAAATTGGTTCCACTATATAAAAAAGTTACATACCTGATTAATAAGGTACATTCATTGTGAATGGACATGGAGGCATAGCCATGATATTTTAAGTGAAACAAACTATAAATAGAAAAGTATACTGTGTAAACACATTTTAAAAGTGTACTTAGGTGTATAAATGAAGAAAAGTTAATGGCTTTAAGCAGTGTAGATTACATGAAACTCGAATTTATACAATTCTGTATTTGAATAGATTACACTACCACATTACTTTTAAACTTTATTTTAAAAATAAAGAATTTTTAGAAAGATTTAATGCTTATTGTTTGACCTTGCCAAGTTACTTAACACTGAATCTGTTTTGTTAAGGATGAATAATACGCACCTCTAGTGAATATTAAGATGCAAAATACTTGTTTAGTTCTCAAGCTGACAGACTTGTACCTTTCTTGGAAAACTCACACCTCATTAATTGTTCCTTAATTTTTTGAAACACAATTTTCAAAGGTCTATACTTTAGTAATTAAGCTTTATAGTTTGAGAATTCATAGGGTATTCCTGTTCTCAAATTTTAGTCTATTAAGATCCCTTTTGGGCTGGAGGTTTAGCTCAGTGGGTCCAGTGCCTGCCTCATAAGCACAAACTCCTGAGTTCTATTCCTGACAACCACATACAACTAATGCTGGGTGTGGTGGCTCACGCCCACCAGTAATCAATACCACATACCACAGTGCCATGCATGGTGGCTCACACCTATAATCCCAGCACTCAGGAGGCACAGGCAGGAGGATCGCTGAGTTTGAAGCTTGCCTGGGCTATATAATGAGCTCAGGGCCAGCCTGAACTGCAAAGCGAGACCCTGTCTCAAAAAAAAGTCCTAAGTAATATTACAGATGGAAATATTAATATGAAAAATTGTAAGAATATTTAGGAAGTTATATTCTTGAGATCATCAAACAGAACCCAGAGGTCATACAGGGAATTATATACATTTGTCTATAAGATAAATCTAAAAGATGTGATAGACTGGGGAAATTTTTCTGATGTAATTGAGATGCTCAGATTTACTATCCCTAATACACAGAAAGTGTTCTACTACTAGTAATATTCATACAACTCTTAGGGATATACATCCTAAGAAATGCTTTGTTAAGAAATTTGGTGTTGTGTGAACCTCATTAAGAGTACTACCCAAGGGCCGGAGGGTTAGCTCAGTGGTTCCGGTGCCTGCCTCGCAAGCGCAAGGTCCTGAGTTCAATCCCCGGTAACTACATATAATGCTGGGCGTGGAGACATGCCCACCAACAATCAACACCGCATACCACAATGCCGGACGTGGTGGCTCACGCCTGTAATCCCAGCACTCAGGAGGCAGAGACAGGAGGATTGCTGAGTTCGCGCCAGCTTGCCTGGGCACCATAGTGAGCTCAGGGCCAGCCTGAACTACAAAGCGAGACCCTGTATCAAAAGCAAAAAAAAAAAAAAAAAGTACTACACAAATTTATTACATCTGCATCATCACTAAGTTGAATGATTTATGTTGCATGCAACATAACAATTGAAATGTTACATGGCTCGTAACTAATCGCTAACCTTTTCTTCAGTGCTCACTTTGTGCTAGGCATTGTTTTGGGCACTTTATAAATATTATCTCATTTAACCCTCACAGTTTACCCTGTGCTGGAGATAATATATCTGTTTTTCAGCTAATCAGGCTCAGAGGTAACATGCTCATGTCACACAATGGGTGAGAGAGCTGTGACTCATTCAAGTGATCTAACTATATACTTTGAATTATTATTGGATACCATAAGCATATGAAAGAGGATCAAAATGATCTGTGAGAATTAAATCATAGCTACAAGGTAGCATTTATAAAATTTAAAATAATTACAGTGCTGGCAAAAATTAAGATAAATGAAAACTTTTGTTCTCTGGTAGGAATGTGGATTGTTTTTTAGAAGATAATTTGGTGCTCTCAATTAAAATTAGAAAATATGGGGTTGGGATTTAGCTCAGTGGTTCTGGCATCTGCCTTGCAAGCACAAGGTCCCCAATTCGATCCCTGGTAACCACATACCACAATGCCAAGCATGGTGACTCATGCCCACCAGCAATCAGTACCACACACCACAGTGCTGGGTGTGATGGCTCATGCCTGTAATCCTAGCACTCAGGAGACAGAGGCAGGAGGATTACTGTGAGTTCAAGGATTGCCTGGGCTACATAGTGAACTCAAGGCCAGCCTGAATTACAAAGTGAGACTCTGTCTCAAAAAAAAAAAAAATTGAAAGTATACCAGTATTCCTACCTTGAAAATTACCTCATAGTGCTGAAAGTACCAAGGTTTAAGAACATCAATATAAGAAGTTTACTATAACATGGACTGTAAGAGCAGAAAAATGGAAATAATTGGAAAGTACACTAAAAAATGCTGTATTCAGAAGTACAGCTGGTAAGAATAAGTTACAGAAATATCACTGTAAAATTTGTGAGATTAGGTTCAGTTGTGGAAGTGAGAAAATTTGAAACACTAATGGCATATATAGGACTTGAGAACTGGAGGCAGGAGGATCATTGCAAAGTTTCAGGCCAGCCTAGGCTACATAGTTCAAGGACAGCTTAGTGTACATGCTGAGTTCAAAGCCACCCTGACCTATATAGTGAAACTTTGTCGCACAAAACAAAAACCCAGAATGAGTTGGTTTTCCAGCTGTTAACTGTGATAAGTCTATGATATATTTCTTAAGCAAAAAGAAAGTTAGATATTCTATATAATGATAACAAAAACTTACAGACATTTCTCAATGAACATAAAAGAAAAGGGGAAGGATTCATCACTGTGGAAGGTATATGCTTTTTTCCCCCAAGATAAAATGCATTAATTTCCAGAGGAAATAAGTTAATTTCAAAAGCAATTAAGTTGCATATGTTGAAGAATGGTGATCAAAAAAGAAAGTAACAAAGAATAATACTAAACCCTTTAGTATTTAGAATTACCTTTTGAAGCTGTTAAGATTCTAGGCGACCTATCCTCAATCTTTGAAAATCACTTCCTACAACAGAGAAAGGGCTGACCATTAAATGTCATATTCTGACTGATTCCTTATAGCTATTCCTCTAATAAACATCACATTGCAGGCCGGAGGGTTAGCTCAGTGGTTCCGGCGCCTGCCTTGCAAGCGCAAGGTCCTGAATTCAATCCCCGGTAACCACATACAATGCTGGGCGTGGTGACTCACGCCCAACAGCAATCAATACCACATACCACAGTGCCAGGTGTGGTGGCTCACGCCTGTAATACCAGCACTCGGGAGACAGAGACAGGAGGATTGCTGAGTTTGAGGCTTGCCTGGACTACATAGTGAGCTCAGAGCCAGCCTGAACTACAAAAGCGAGACCCTGTCTCAAAAAAAAAAAAAATCACATTGCCCAGTTCCTTTTGCAGATAGGATGAACCATTTGAATTCTTCAGAGGGACAAAAACAACAATGCACCTGTATATGTGCATGCTGCATGTCTGTGTACGTGTATGTGTGTGTTAAGATACAGTGTAGGTATATGAATGGTTTGGATAATTCGTCTGTGTAATTACTGAGGCTGAAAAATGCTCACACTGGCCATCTACAGACTAGAGGCCCTGAGATTCTGGGCACACAGGTTCCCCTGAGAACCCAGTGAACTACTAATGTTAAACTTTGTGAGGAGAAAGGATGGAGGGCCTACAGTTCTGATGCTGAAGCACAGAAGAAAAGAGCGTCTTCCAGCTTCGAGAGTCAGAAAACAACTTGCCTTTGTTTTTTCTATCCAGTCCCTAGCTCACTGGATTGTGTCCATTTTGAGAGTGGGTCTTCCTCACCTAATCCACTCTGACTTACATGTTAAACCTGGAAATACCTTACAGACACACTCAAGAACAATGCTTTATCAAATTCCTAGGTATTCCTTAATCCAAACCAACTGACACCTAAAGTAAACCATCCACTGAAAAAAATTTAGGCAGAGATATGAGCAACTTTTAGGACTTGCCTTTCAAAAGGAGTGTCCCACCTTCTTCTTCTTACTCTATTCTTCTAGTTAGAATGGATACTTAATGGTTGGAATTTGAATATGTCACTCTTGGACCATGAAGAAGGACCTGTGTATGAATGATAATGGAGCAACATATCAGAAGGGCCCAAGTTCCTAATGAGTGTGGATCCACCATGCTATGCCTGAATTGTTTACCTCTGGACTTCATTTATAAGATAAATAAATTTTTATCCTATATATGCCATTAGTGTTTCAAATTTTCTCATTTCCACAACTGAACCTAACCTCACAAATTTGACAGTGATATTTCTTAGGAACACCTTACTCCATTTCTTCTAATTTTATACTACTGAACCATCCTCCCCTTAGCTGGACTCACTGACAGGAGAGTTTGCCCTAGTTGGGTTACTGGTTGAGTCATGAACCAAGCATATATCTCCTATCACAAATTAATGTTAGTCCTTTGCTTTGTTAGCTAGATGCTTTTCCTCTATACTCCCAGAGCCCCACTGGTCTGGACATCTGTTGCTTCATCTGCCCAGCATCCACCCCTTATTCTTTTGATAAGGGTATATGAGCTCCTCTCTACCCTCCATCTCTTTCTGGTCTCTGTTTGCATACTTACTACCCACGGCTCCAACTCAAACTTGATTTGAGCACTGCAACCCTTTGGACACATAATCTGATAATGGTTGTATGACTTCAGCCAAGACATACATAAATTGAGCTAATCTCCTTGAGTAGAAGGGGACATTTCCTTTTGTGTTTGATTCATTGAATCTAAAGCTGAAAAGCAGGCCTTAACAGCTATCATGTCACCCAAAAGAGATTGCATGTCTGGGAATGGAATCTATGTAAAGTACAGAAATAGTTTCCTAATGACATTGTTGCCCCCTAGATCTTATCACCCCTGAAGTTAAACTAACCAGAGATATCTTTGCAAACCAGTAGATCCATTTGTTCCTTATTCCATTTGAGGGTCTTCTCTTTTCATGAAATGGACTGAGTTCTGACTCGGCCATCCCTGTTTTGATTTATTATCAGTATTTGATACAGTAGGTATTTGGGAAATACTAGAGATGGATTTGAGGCAAAAATGTAGAACCTGTTACTTCTGGTTAGACTGAGCCAAGCAATTCTTACCAGCTAACAATGCTGGCAAGCTACTTAACGTCTGTGAGCCTCTTTCTTTTTCATATAAAGAACAACAATGCCTTCCTCAAAACTGGATTAAGAACCAATAGTAGGATGATGAACACACTGCTGAGCACTGCACCCAGCACATATGAACCTCTCACAAAGTGGCAGTTTTTACTAGTAATGTTGTTAATGTGAGGGTCAATACCAAGAATACACAGCCTGCCACTTCTTTGCTACATTTTTAACCAGGCCTCAGCTGCAAAGACAAGCACACACTATCACATTTAATCTCTTTTATAAGGAAAATCGATTTCTTAGGAATGCTTGTGGTAGTAAAACATCACATTCCATTTCTCTTGTGGGCTGAGGTTCTTGGATGCCACCAATGCCAGCTGGCATCTTAGCAAATGAGGTAAGAAGCCTGGATTAAGGAGGTCCAATTCTTTTAGTTTTGGGGTTTTTGTTTTGTTTTGTTTCAGAACCTGGAATCGAACTCATGACCTTGTGGTTGCAAGGAAGGAAGTCCAATTCTTAACAGTAGAAATACTTCCTTCCTCATTTGTATGAGGCAGCAAGTCCTAGGAGCCAGAGCACACTCAGGTGGCTGAATGACCCCCATTTTTCTGACTACATCAGATCAAGACCCAGCATCCTCAAGTGCTCCTTGTTACAAAAATCACAATAGGTTTATTAAAACCACAGAATCCTGGTTCTTTATTCTACCAAGAATAAAAGATATTTTCCCATTCAGGTATAATGATGAATGATAGAATATTCTAGAAGATCTTATACCTTGAGGCCAAGTTGCTATCCTGGACCATCAGATCTCCCAATCTTAGAGAAAGCAGCTAAAATCAGACAGTCATTGGGTGGGGGGAAAACACTGAAGTCAGATTAGTAAATGTAATCAAGTGGTAAACAGCAAGGGCCTTGGAGAATCCTGGGCTAACCCTTAACCATTCTCCTGTGTCAACAGAAGTGGAACCAAAACCAGAGTCACATTTGTTTAATCAACACTTGGTCTCTGAACAGTTGTCCTGATTTCCCAAGTTTAAGATGCCAGGACTGTTCAGAGTTAGGCTGGGGACTTGAAGTGTAGCTCAGTGGTTCTGGTGCCTGCCTCACAAATTCAAAGCCCTGAGTTTGATTCCTGGTATGTGGGTAGGTACAAGTGTTAACCAAGTTAAGGACAAAGTGGTTTGGCCAGAGAATAAATTCAATTCCAGAAATTGTTTTAGTGGTACAGGACTCAGAAAATGTAAAGAGTACAGATCTTCAATGGAGAGGGGGAAACAAGAGCACTGCTGAGCCCCCTTCACTCCAATCATGAATATTCACCTACACCCTCAAATGGTATTGACAGTCTTTAAAACACTGTTGGGCTTGCAGATCTGGCATATACTAGGAATTAACATTTTCAAGTATATCTTTTTACCTTATGACTAGCACGATAATACTGGAGTGTATTCTATGTGTATTTTATAATTTTCCAATGTGACTATTTAAGTTATACCACAATTTTGGAGAGCATGGGATAAACCAAGCATAAATTCAGAGTCCAGGGCAACACAAACAAGTTCATATGCATACATAACACACCCCGCTGCTGCCACCAACCGCTAATCTGAAGCATCCCAGAAAACCAGCCAGCCAGAGGGCCAGGGCCAGCATAGAACCGTGATGAAAGGTAGCAAGTAATAGGAGAGGCACAGAACTTATAACTCTCACACAGAAATTGGTAGAGTCGCTACTATTCCTCTCTATTCCTTCCCGACAAAAAGCAAACCCCCAACCACATTGGGCTGCTCCATTTTGTCTTAATTATGGGAAACTTAAAGTGATGAAAATGAATGTGAAAAAAGTCTAAAAACGTTTTCAGTCTATAATCACAGGCATCCTTGGCTTCCACTGAAAAACAAATTGATACCAAGTTGTTATTAGCTCCTTGCCAAGTGAAATGCTGTTTCTTCATGCCTAGGCCACCCAAAAAAGGAATGAGGCTCAGGCTGTGTTTATGACTGCCTAGACACATCTCCAAGTTTCCTCTTTTAAGGCAAAGAACCCTACTCTAACAGCTTTCTGTCTCAACATCTTCCCAGGCATGGTCATGCCTATGTGGACATGTGTTATGATAACTGACTGTTCTTCTCTGTATTTGTCTTTAACAATCTAAGTAGGATAAACAAAACCTGCTTGCTTTTTTCCTCCCTTGCCCTTCATTCCATCATCTTTCTTCCACGTAGAAAATTCTAGTAAAGCTTCTATATGCCTCCCACATGGACCTTACAGGACACCACTTCCTTTCACATATCTGTGACTGCCAGGTCTATAGTGAGGGATCCTCCTACCCTACCCCTGGCCCTAGCTCATTCTCCTTTCTCTCTAACCCTATAGTATCCACTTTCTCTTGCTCCTGTCTAGTGAAATTTCCTGTAGGGGGGTCACTCAGGAGCATGAAGATTATGATAAATAGCTGCAGGAAATCTGGAAACTTCACATGCAGATTGCTGCTAAGAACTGGTGTCAATATGTGGTACATATATAGAATTTGTGAGGCCCATTGAAAATGATATGCAGGCTTCCTTTTTGAAAAATTAATTTGAAGATGGTTCCAGAAAAGCATTAAGCCAAATGTGAAACCTTCTAGGCATGAGATCCTTCACCCTCTAAGTTAGAGAGCCCTATATGACTACTTATGCCTAGGAATGGGCCTTGATGGTATGTGTTGTTCAAATATCCTTCCATCAACCCCACTCAGGATCCTTAGTCTCCCAGTGTGGGCTAGTAATTAGTATCATAACTTGAATGAGTGATAGTGACTATCATTTCTTAGGATTGGGAACAGAGTTTACCCATCTGCCATTATTGTCTCAGTTAATATTCAGAGCCTTCCAGAAGAAGAAAACCAATATTCCTCATCCACTACATGATGGCTGTCTGTCAGCCTAGGAGACAATGAACACGTGATGATGGATAAATAAAAACAGAGGCTTTCTCGTTGTTCAACCTAGGAGCTTTTGTAACAAAATAGTGGCTTTTGTTTATCAAATCTTTAGTGTGTTTCAGGAACTGTGCTCTGTAATTTCCATGTATCATCTTATTTTACATGTTTGTGGTATGAATTTTATAATATAAACCTAGTGCAAGAAATTCTCACATCTTTATTTCTGTAGATTGTTTACCTCTGCCTTGAGTCAACTTGCCGACCCTCATCCACTCCCAACTTCCCACCCATGATTCTGTGATGCCAAAACCCAGGCATTTCCTGTGAGAGTATACAGAGAATACTGCACTGGCTACTGGACACCAGGGCCAGAACTACTTTTCCTCCTCTGGGGACAATGGGCCTTACTTCAACCCCACAACAGGCAGATCTACAGCTACACCCTCACATTCTCTGGCCATTAAGTATATGCAAAGTCCACGTTTCTTCTATGTTTGAATATCCCTCAAATATTATCCTTTTTCTTATTTCAGACTTTACCATAGCTCTGAAACACTAAACACTGAGGGCATGGATGGAATACAAAGCATCAGTATTGGCTTCCTTTTGCTGGGACTGACCTGGAGAAAGAAACTAATGCCAGAGAGTGCTTTATATTTTAATAATTTGACGTGTTACATCATGAAAGTACTGTGGCTAGAAAAATAAGTCACTTATTTAGGTCCTTTTGTTAGGAAGTGGCAGGGTAAGGACTGGAAGCTGTTAATCTAGTCCTGTATTCCTCAGAGGTGAGCCCCTTGTCACCATTACTGTACGGGGAGAGTTCATTTAAAACCTTGACTCTACACTGGGCTACAGAATTAAAAACTCTGTGAAGAGCTGGGCATGGTGGCTCACGCCTGTAATCCTAGCACTCGGGAGGTAGAGACAGGAGGATTGCTGAGTTCGAGGCTTGCCTAGGCTACATAGTGAGCTCAGAGCCAGCCTGAACTACAAAGCGAGACCCTGTCTCAAAAAAAAAAATCTCTGTGAAGAGTCTAAATTTTTGAAATATTACAAAGAAGTTTCTGGAATTCCCATCTAAAACTTCAGGCAAAACTTCACAATATTAACTGAGGTACACAGGCCCTAAGGTTCTTTTCCAAGCTCATCTCCAGTGATCTGTATCTTCTAGTATCCACACCTGCCTTTGTTCAGATTGCCCTAACAGGATACTACACACTGGATCAGTTGAACAATATAAATTAACTTCTCACAGTTCCAGATCTTGGGAATATGAGCAACTAGCCACTTTGGTTTCTGCTGAGTTCCTTTTCCTGGCTTATGGGTGACTACCATCTCAGTATGTACCCCTGTGGCCCTTTTTCAGTACATGTAAATGGAAAAAAAAGATAGTTCCTTGGTTTATCTTCTTACAAGGACACTAATATTATTTGGTCAGAGCTCCACCCTTTGACCTTGTTTAACCTTACTGCCACCCTATCTTCAAATACAGTGACACAGCAATTTAGCACTTCAATGTGAACATTGTAAGGCCCCAAATATTCAGCCTATCACAATACATTTCTGCATTGTTCTTAAGTGAGGCTTCCCTTGAGGTAGGGCTTATAATTTGTTTCAACCAACAGTGTCTGGCAAAGGTGATGGAATCACATTGTGGAAGACTCCCACTGTGCTCAAGGCTCTCCTTGCCTGTGGAAGAAAGTGGCCATGTTGGAAAAGCCTGAACAAAAAAGAAATTGGGTGACCCCTAGGAGCTGAGAGTGGCTGCCAATCAAAGGACAGCAAGAAGCCAGTGCCCATTATCCTATAAATGCAGAATGAATATTGAGGTGGATTCTTTCCCACCTATCTTTGTTCGTTTTCCAATCCTCTAACAAAATACCTGAAACTGGGTAGTTTATAAGGAAAAGAAATTGATTTCTTACATTTTCATCGCTGGGAAGTACAAGAAAGTCACATCATCTGGCAAGAACCTTCTTTCTGCATAATGTAGGATAGCATATGGTAAGACAGGACAAATACACTACCTCAGGTCTCTCTCTTACAAAACTATTAGTGTATTAGGGGAGTCTCTGCTTTCATAATCTCATCTGTCCCCAGTTACATCCCCAAAGCTGCCTTTAATTGCCATTAACACAGGACTTTGGTAATTGAGTTTCTGATACATGGTTTTGGGGGGGATTTATTCAACTGTAATTCCATTAATTCCTCCAGATGAGAATCCAGCCTTCCCAACACCTTAAGGTAACCTTGTGAATTTCTGAGAAGAGGATTCAGCTAAGCCATGCCTGTTTCTGTTTCACGGAAACTGTAAAGTAATAAATGTGTGCTATTTTAAGCCACTGCATTTGTGGCAATTTGTTTCACAGCGACAGACAACTAATAAATAACCCCACAGTCTCCATCTATAGGTCTTCCTCTTGTAACTTTTATCTAGAGACAAGTTGTAGACTACCAAGCATGACAAAGCACATGTGCCAAACTGCCTGGCTTTTAAAATATTTTCTTAATTTTTTTGATTATGAAAAGTAATGGATGTTCATTGTAGAGATTTTGGGAGCATGCCAGAAAGAAAATTTAAGTTACCCTGGATAATTTCTTCCTGTCTGCTCAGATAATCAGATACTACATTGGCAAACAGCTAGAGGCTAAAGTTACAAACAGAATGCTCTGTATGGACTGTTTTGTAATTTGCACTTTCCATACCCTCAGCTCTGATTTTCTAAACAATTTGAAGAATCAGAGGGATGTATCTGTTCCTGGCATTTTGGAGCATTGCCAGATCTCATTTTTGATGCCCTCAGGTTTTAGCCAGATTGGTCTTTGGCTAAAGAAACTCCTAAAGAGAAATATGAGCCAGAGAAAGGAGGACATGTTCAAAACCAGATAATTTGTTAGCACCCAGTGATTCTTCCTTTTCCAAATTCTTCATAACATTGTAGCTTAGCTGCTATCTTCCCAAGGTTCACAAACCTTAGAACTATTATCAGAGTGCCCTTTTTGTAAAGCCACAGCCTCACTGCCAGTCAGGGGAGATGTTCAGAGGGATTTGGATTTAGGGGGAGCTAGTACCTCTGTTCCTGAGACCTAGGCTGCTGTGACCCACTGGGCCCTATTCTCCCTAGCTTCCAGTTCAACTCCCAAAGCATCATTTCAGAACTTTCAGGGTTTGGCTTTCTTTTAAATGTGAATGGAAAGGCAAAAAAGGAAAGGAAGTAGGATAGAAGTCATTTCCTCAATACATTTTTATCAAACCTCTGGAAGATTAAGTTAGCCTTGTCTACGTACTAAAATTAGAAAAAGGTAAGACAAAAGCCTCATTCTAAACAATACTTGTATACTTGAAAGTGACACATGTACAGATACTACTCTTTTTTTTTTTCTGAAATAGGATGTCACTTTGTAGATCAGGCTGGCCTTAAACTATTCTGCCCAGGCTGGCCTTATCCTTGGGTCAGTCCTGCCTCAGCCTCCCAAGTATTACACCACCATGCCTGGCATCAAAGATTTTTTTAAAACGGTGCTTAAGTTAAACATTGAAACATTAACCAAGTTGTTGACTGCTACATGTGTTAGCTTTCCCATTGCTGGACAAAATTCCCACCACTCACTGCTTAAAACAGGAGAGCATTCATTTGGCTCATAGTTTCAGAACTTTCATCCAGAGTCACCTGACTCCAAGGCATAAACACAAAGGAAGAGTAGTGTGAATCCGAGCTGCTCACTCTATAGCAGCTATGACCCAGAGCACAGAGAAGAGCTAGCAAGAAATACACACCCTGGCCGGGCGTGGCGGCTCACGCCTGTCATCCCAGCACTCGGGAGGCAGAGGCAGGAGGACTGCTGAGTTCGAGGCTTGCCTGGCTACATAGTGAGCTCAGAGCCAGCCTGAACTACAGAGACCCTGTCTCAAAAAAAAAAAAAAAAAGAAAAAAAGAAAGAAAAGAAAAGAAACACACACCCTCCAAAGGCGTGTCAGCAGTGACCCACCTCCAACTGGTCCCCACCTCCTCAAAGCATATTCAGCTGTGAGCATCAGTGGATTAACCACTGAGGAGCATAGAACCCTCACGATCCAGTCACCTTTCCAGTTGGCTCTTAACCCAGTCAAGTTAGCACTTAAGCTTAATCATCACAGCACATCACAAAGTGCCCTGAAACTCAGCATAAAACACCACACAATTTTTTATACTGGTAGTTGGTTTTGTGTAACTGTAAAAAAAAAAAAAAAAGATAGATTAACTTCAAAAGAGGAGAGATTTATTTTGGGTCAGAGGTTTGGAGCTGTCAGTCCATGACTCGTTACCTCTTACTCTGGGCCTATGGTAGACACATTGCAACGTGTAGAAGCACATGCTCGGGGAAGCCCATTCACTTCATGTCCAGCAATGGAAACAGAGAGGGTTTCATTATACCCTTTGACACACATCCCCCAGTGACTTAAGACTTCCCAATAGGCCCCTCATATTTTTTTTTTTTGAGACAGGGTCTCGCTTTGTAGTTCAAGCTGGCTCTGAGCTCACTATGTAGTCCAGGCAAGCCTCAAACTCAGCAATCTTCCTGTTTCTACCTCCCAAGTGCTGGGATTACAGGTGTGAGCCACCACACCTGGCTATAGGCCCCACATTTTTTTTTTTTTGAGACAGGGTCTCGTTTTGTAGTTCAAGCTGGCTCTGAGCTCACTATGTAGCCTGGGCAAGCCTCGAACTCAGCAATCCTCCTGTCTCTGCCTCCCGAGTGCTGGGATTACAGGCGTGAGCCACCACACCCAGCTAGGCCCCACATTTTAAAGGAGTCCACCACCTCCCAATAGTGCCAAGAAGAGTAAACCTTTAACACATGGGGTACTGGGGAACATTCAAGATGCAAACAATAGTATTTACTTAGGATTTTGTGTGTCAAGACTAGGCCAGGCACAGTGTAAATGGCTCCTCTCTGCTTATACATCTAATGAGTCCACTAGAGTTTCTAGGATTGGTGAAGATGGCTGGAACAGATGAACATGAACCATGTATCTGGACCTTTGGTCTTTTCCAGTGCAACTCCTGGCATGGAAATGTCCCAAATGGCTCCTTCCATCCATGTCTGACACTTGGCCTAGGAGCAGGTGGCCAGGCAGAAGCAGGTTGACCACCTTTCTGTATGATCCTGCCTTTCTGCATGACTAGTCTGGACTTCATGTTAGCATGGCAGTCCTGAGAGAGTCAGGCTTCTGCATGACAGATGGCTTCCTTCGAGTAAGCATAAGAGAAATGGAAACTTCCACTCCTATTTTTTTTTTTTTTTTGTGACAGGTTCTCACTTTGTAGTTCAGGCTGGTCCTGAGCTCACTATGTAGCCCAGGCAAGCCTCGAACTCAGCAATCCTCCTGCCTCTGCCTTCCGAGTGCTGGGTTTATAAGTGTGAACTGCCACACTCTCATTGGTGTGGAGATTCCTGAAAAAACTACGATTAGAGGTCCTATATGACCCTGCTATTCCACTGCTGGGGATATACACAAAACAATTACAAGATTCATATCACAGCAACATATGTGCACCCATGTTTATAGCAACTCAGTTCATGATAGCTATATTTTGGAAATGACCCAAATGTCCATCAACTCTAGACTGGATAAAGAAGATGTGGGTTTGTTTTTAATGGAGTATTACCCTGCCATAAAGAATGATGAGGTTGGGCTAGAGATTTAACTCAGTGTTTCCAGCGCCTGCCTGGCAAGCACAAGGTCCCTGGTTCGATCCCCTGTAACCACATATGACAATACAGGGTGTGGTGACACCACCCACCAGCAATTGGTACCACATTCCACAATGCTGGGCGTGATGGCTCACACCTGCCATCCCAGCACTCCAGAGGCAGAGGCAGGAGGATTGCTGAGTTCAAGACCTGCCTGAGCAACATAGTGAGCTCAAGGCCAGCCTGAACTACAAAGCAAATTTCTGTCTCAAAAAAAAAAAAAAAAAAAAAGAATGATGAGGTTGAGTCATTTATACTCAAATGAATGTACATTGAGGACATACTCATAAGTGAAATACATAGGTCATAGATGTTTAAATATCATATCTTTTCTCTCGTATGAGAAGCTGAAGTTGTAAATGTGTTTTAGAATGCATAATCAATATTGTGGAATAGTAAATATTCAAAGGGAAATGGTGTTTAGGGGTAAATAATGAAGGGAAAGAAAAAATTGATGGTTTGTGTAAAGCTTGTATATACAGGGGCAGGGGGTTGGAGGGTGGATGGGGAGGGGGAAAAATGAGAATTAAGTTGTGTCATATACTGGTACAAATTCTCAATGTGGAGAGTAATTGTGATGTATATATATAATGTGCCAATAAAATGTACCAATAAAAAAAGAAATGAAGGTATTAAAAAGAAAAGAAAACCAACAAGTGAAAAAAAATTTTTAAATAAATTTTTGTGTTGTTACACAGTATAAATGCCCAAAGTAGCCTCACACTTGTGGTTCTTCTACTTCAGTCTCCACATTAGCTGAAATTACAGATGTATACCATCATACCCAGTGACATTGATTTCTAAAACGATTCTCTATGAAAGGAATCAGAGCTCTTTGGCAAAATGGCCAATTCTAGTACTGAAGTTGGAAGCATACAAGATGAAACTGGAGCATCTTATAATATAAGAAAATACTTTTTTTTAAATGGGAATTAATAGGGATGTCATAGGGCCAGAGATTTAGCTCAGTGGTTCCGGGGCCTGCCTCACAAGTGCAAGGTCCTGAGTTTGATCCCCAGTAACCACATACAATGCTGGGCATGGTGACTCACACCCACCAACAATCAATACCGCATACCACAGTGCTGGGCGTGATGGCTCACGCCTGTAATCCCAGCACTTGGGAGGCAGAGGCAGGAGGATTGCTGAGTTCCAGGCTTGCCTGGGCTCCATAGTGAGCTCAGGGCCAGCCTGAACTACAAAGCAAGACCCTGTCTCAAAAAGAAAATAAAAATAAAATAAAGATGTCATAGGAATCAACTGAAATAACCAGATTATGCACTTTGAGATCCTTGAAAAACAATAACAGTACAAACCCAAACCTAGTAGAAGAGAGGAAACCATAAAGATCACACCAGAAATTAATAAAATTTGTGCCAAGATAAGAATTAATGAATAAGAAAGTTGTTTCTTTGAAAGATTAAACAAAACAGTTAAACCCTTAGTCAAATTTCCCAAAGAAAGGAAAGAATAGAGCCATATCAAGGCAATCAGAAATGAAAATACAGTTGACTTTCAGGAAGATGGTAGAGTGGTGAATGACAAAGAAAAAGTCTCTGTGAGATTTGGTGCTCAGACAATGGAATATAGCAACATGAGGAAGAGGAGGGAAGCGGGTCCTGGGATCCAATAAGGATCTGAAGTGAGAATTAAAACCTGCAGGGAGAGCAAAGAATGCAACAAGGAAGCAAGTGGCAAGCAGAGCTCTTCCTGAGCCCTGACTCACTGCATGAGAGGGGTGGCTCAAAGCTGCAGATGCATGGTGACTACTGACAGCCCCTCATGGCCTTTATGGAGAAATACACCAGTGGAAAGGAGCAGTGGCCACAGCAGACTGAAGTGGATGGTGAATTATCTGGGTTCATACATCACCCAAAGGAGGATGACTGGCTGGTAGCCATCTTGGAAAAGAGTCAACTGGGCTCATAACTCAGAGCAGCTGTGTGCTGGCTCCATCTAGCTGCTGCCAGTGTCAGAGAGAGGAGCTGCTGAGTTAAATTGGCAGGAGGTCAAGGAGCTGAGTGAGTTCCAGCCAGCAGCGAACTGGGTTCCAGCTGGCAGGAGGCACACAGAGTGTCTGGAACAAATAAGGTCCCAGCCTCACAGCCAGAAACCAGGCTGAGCTTCAGTGAAAATAAACATGCCAGCGTGCTGGAATTATCCACTACCCCACCATAAATACATGGCTGGTTTGCTGAAATGAATCAACATGGATCTGAATTCTGTCTACCCATGTTATCTACCAGTGACAGCAGAAACACACCTTGAAGTGGACTTGTTTTTATTTTCTTCTTTTTTCCTTTTATTGTTTTAGTTTTTGTTTTGTTTTGTTTCTTGAGAAAGGGTCTTGTTTTGTAATTCAGGCTGGCCCTGAACTCACTAAGGATCTCAGGTTAGCCTGCAATCCTCCTGCCTCTGCTTCCCAAAAGTTGGGATTACAGCCAAGCACCATAATGCCTAGCTTTGCTTTATTTTTTCTTAATCGTTCTTGTTTTTTCTTAATCGTCCTTGTATGAGTGTGAACATTGTTTCTAATTTGTTGTTATTGTTGTTCTGTTCTTGTTTTTATTTCTCCTTTTTCCCTCACCTCCTGTCTTCACTAGTTTCCCAAAGTTCTTCTAAACTTCCTATGACTTACAGCCTTGCTTTTAATCTTTTCCTCTTCCCTTTTTTTATTTTTGCCCTATTCCCTTTTAAATTCTCTCCCCTGA
>PVIC010018827.1:0-31137 GCA_004025085.1 Thryonomys swinderianus
GCGTGTCTCCACGCCCAGCATTCTATGTGGTTACCGGGGATCGAACTCAGGTCCTTGCGCTTGCGAGGCAGGCACTGGAACCACTGAGCTAACCCTCCGGTCCCCAGCAAATCTTTTTTAAAAATAGGTATTGGGCTGGGATTAAATTTCAGTGGTAAAGTACTTGGCTCCTAAATCTAAGGCCTTGGGTTTGATCTCCAGTACCACAGTAAAAGAAAAAATTCTAACAAGAAAATAGCATCTACATCCACAGAACAACTAAAAGTAATTCTAAAGCAGCAGAGAATATAGACTTGTAGCTGGGGCCCAATCACCGTAAAGTTCATCAGGAGACATCACTGGGGTGTGAAACAGTGTGGTTTTCAGTGATTCTCAGCATGTCATAAGTTGAAACCCTATGTACATAGTATGAAAATATTAAATCCCTTCACACATATTTTGGTGAGAAGAAACTTCAGTGTCTTGCAATTTTCCAGAGAAGAATGAATGCAGCCATGTACACTGTGTTAGCACAGCATATCCACTGTGTCTCAGTTTGTCCAATTGTTCTGGTTCTGAAAATCAGCAAGTGGTGAAATAGGTATAAACATGTGATAAACATGTACAGATTAATCCCATCTGCTGTTCTAGCTTTAATGTTCCTTTTATGACTTTATGTTGAAGTATTTCTCAAAGCTCTATGTCAAAGTGAGATGAATGTATGTGTGGATAACATTCACTGTTTTTGTTTTCAGTTATGTTTCATTGTTTACTAATTTTCTTAAATCTGTAAATTATATTCAATAAGAGATGAAAGCATTGACCTTTACAGTATTTCTCATCCTTCCAAATGCGCACACACACAGAGGTAAGGAAGAGATAATGATTATTAAAATTGCGGAGGAATTTCAAGACTGCAAGGACCTCTTTAGTACATGATTCTATAGTGGAAAGGCAGAGAGATGGAAAGAAGGTCAAATTGTCCTTTTACTAAGAATGACTCCCCTGATAATGAACCCATGCTCATAACAATGACACTAACCCATTCATGGAAGTGCAGAGCCACCTCTTAAATATCACCACTTCTTGGCATTGCTCCATTGGGAATGACATTTGCAACACATGCTTCTTGGGGGGACACATTATACCTTAAAATTTGCATATTCAGAATGACATTGTTCTTAATAGCCACAAATAGCCCAATGGACCATCAGTGAATGCTTACATAAAGACTGGTATATCAAGAACTGGAATGAAGTTCAGCCACTTAAGAAAAATAATGATTTATTCTACAACAGTATACAGAAGCCAGATTAGAAGAGTCACCTATGGGATCATTCCATTCACATGAGTAGTCCAGAAACTAGATTCATGGTTTCCTAGGAAAACATTTGGTGTGTTTGCTAGTGAATGTGGAACATTTTTAGGGTGCTGAAAATTAGATGGTGGTGATGATTGCACAAGTCTTTTAATATATACTAAAAGCCATGGGCTTATACATTTAAAATGCAAATAAAACTTGAAATATATTTAGTGGGTTTATGGTTCATAGTGGTATCAGTGTGTTGATTTTTAGAAGTCCAAGTGCAATATAATTGGAATGTATGACTGAATATGTTAATATAATTGTGAGCCAGAGTTTTTCTTTGAGATAAAACTTACCATCGAAGGTTGGGGTATTAGGTGTTACAAATGAATTAGATTTATCAGCTTGAGGAGGGAATCAATTATGTGTATAGCATTTGCATATCTGTGTGTGTGTTGCGTGCGTGCACATGTACACTTCATAGGACTATTAATGGGCATAAAAGTCTTGACTTTCCCAAAGAACATCAGTGAAAGAATTTCTGTGTTACCTAGACCTTGGATTCTAAATACTATTTCTACTAAAAAAGATCAAGTTCTGCTTAGAGACTAGCTTTGTGTAAAGAAGTAATTGACTAAAAATCTGAGGTTGGGGGCCGGACATTTAGCTCAGTGGTTCCACCACCTGCCTAGCAAGTGCAAGGTCCCTGGTTCGATCCCCAGTAACCACACACTACAAAACCAGGCATGGTAACTCACGCCCACCAGCAATCAGTACCACATACCACAATGCTGGGCGTGGTGGCTCACGCCTGTCATCCCAGCACTCAGGAGGCAGAGGCAGGAGGATTGCTGAGTTTGCGGTGGCTTGCCTGGGCTACATAGTAAGCTCAGGGACAGTCTGAACTACAAAGCGAGATGCTGTCTCAAAAAAGAAAATCTGATCACTTCTCGGCCTTTTGGCTAAGATCAAGTGTAAAAAAGAAAATCTGAGGTTGGGGGAATAATAGATAAGCCTGGAAGATCTTCTTGTATAGAAAAGGAAAAGAAGAAAACCAAATTGGTGAATGGAAACTGATCACAGAATGACCACATTAGAAAATCTCTATGGTCTATTTCCTAGTATAATAATTAGTTCAGAAATAGATCTTCAACAGATGCTAATTGAATGGAAAGCTATTAGGGAAAAGGCTACATAAACAGGATCTGAAAGTATCAATCCACAGATTACTGATGGTGCAGTATTCTAAAGGAACACCACCAGGAAGAGAAGTGGTCAAATGTAGCATCACCACTAAAGGATATATTGCCACTATGTTCCCAAAATATATCTCATTGGGAAGTATGCAATACCAACCATGTCATATTCTTGCAAGGACTTTTAAAAATACATGATGTAGGGAATTCTGCAAAAGAATTCACCTAAATCTCAAAAATATAAATAATCATGAAAAAAGAATCTTCAAACAAGTGAGGAATTTGATATAATCAAATGATGCTAAAACAACATGGTAATTAAATATAATATAGAGGTTTTCTTTGGAATCGGAATCAGAGACAGACAGAGGAAGAGACAGAGACAGAGAGAACATATATAGGACATTCGGTGATCAATTATATACTGGGTGACATAAGTTGACCAATATGAAATGACTTGTGTGTTACAATGACACCTTGGTTACTTAGGACTGTGCCTTCGTTTTTATGAGACATGTGTATCTAGGGAAAAATGTCACAGTAGTGGAAATGGTTTTACAAACATTTCAGCATAAGTAAGAACCAAAGCACTTCGAAGGTAGAGAGTGGGAAAGAGAGGGATAATTAAAACGTGGCAAAATATTATTACCTGGGGAATCTAGATGAGCATTATCCAATGTTGGTGTAATGGTATAAAGTTTTAACATGTTTAAAAATAGAATGTTAGAATTATTTTCACTCTTTCAAAGTATGCATAAGACTGGCTTGTCGGATATTAAATTCCTTTCCATCTTCTTGCTAGCAGTATGGAATGCATATTTTTTAGACTTTCAAACATACATAGAAATATAATAGTTTTAGCTTCCCAATATATCATATTCTATATTGTTATGCCTTGTGCTTTTTCCAATTGGTGAATCATATAATCAATGCTAGACTTCTAAATATTAATATGTACAGTTCACTATTTACTTTGTATAAATACTTCATGTGTCAAAGGAATGAGTATTCTTAACTTTAATACTACTAAATTTTCCCGTATGCTTCTTCAATTTATAATTAATAGTGCTTCCAATATTACTTTACTCACTTTCAAACTTTACAGTGAAAATGATCGTACATTAACATTTTATTCCTTGTATTTGAGAAATATGATAGCTCTGAATGAAATCGGTTTCCTACTCCTTGTGTTGCTAAATAATTTCTTGATGTTGTTTTCTTTTTCCTGATATTACTTTTTAAAATGTTTTAAATTTATTTTAACTGATACATAAAATATAAAAACTTCATGTGAGATATCCAGAAATATTTTGATATATGTAAATATCACTTCATTTCTCTTATTTCAGGAACCAAAGTATAAATAATTTAAACAACAAGGGAGTTGGAAGGAGAGCAGCAGAATGGGAGAATATGCGAATCAAGGTGTGTCATGTACAGGTACAAATTCTCAATGTTGAATGTGATCATAAAGTATGTATACAATGTACCAATAAAATTAATTTTAAAATAATTTAAATAGCAAACTAGAAAGAAATATAGACGAGGAGACAGATATTTTGCAAGTGGGAAGAGTATCTCAAGATGGGGGGATTCGCTTCTCGGCCTTTTGGCTAAGATCAAGTGTAAAGATGGAGGGAAGAGGAAGGAAGGGAGGAGGGGAATAAAACAATTTTTAGAGTTTAGAAAAAGGATCTGCACCAACTTTCTAAGATAAATGTATTTATTTTGTTCTATGAAAATGTACTAGTAAAAATGTTTCACAGTCATTCCTTCTAGCTTTGTTTTATGTACAGCAAAATTGTATCTATAGTTACTCTTCTGTGCAGTAACACATCAGATTTAATTTCTGCTGTCTAATTTTACATCAGTGCTGGGTTGTGAACCCCTTCCCGTCCCTTCCTTCTGCCGCTCTCCAGCCTCTACTCACCATTCTTTCTACTCTTCATGTCCTCAAGTTCAAGTCTTCCCACTTCCACACGGGGAAGATCATGCAGTGTCTGCCTCTCTGTACCTAGGTTATTTCACTTTGTGATTTTCCGTTCCATCCATATTGCTGCAAATGGCAAAATTTCATTCCTTTGATCACAGCCTACCATACAGATTTCTTGATCCTTCAGGTGATACATGTTTAGATTGGTTCTATTTCTCAGCTACTGTAAATAGTGCTGCAGTTGTCTCTTCGACATACTTATTTCAGTTTACGTCAATTGCTAAATCACACAGTAGTTTTTACTTTCTTGAGGAACTTCTAGTTGACTTGCTGTAGTGACTGTTTCTCTCCTTGTTGAAACTAAACACCCAACACCCCTAATTAAAGGGGAAGGCATTTATTTGGCTTAGAGTTTGCAGTGGTTTCGATCCATAACCCGCTGGCTCCAAGGCATGGGTGGCAAACGGGCCTCACAGAGGAGAAACAGCATGGCACACACAAGACAGCAAAGGTAACTAGAGAGCATCAGTTCACGGGGCTCACGGCAACAAAGGAGAGAGAGAGATTTCAACAGCATCTTTCTGCCCCACTTATCTTATTCGGACTACCAGGACCGGGGCGGTGCCGGACTAATCACTCAGCTGTAGAGGATCACACGCCCTTAACCCCAGCGCCACACAGCCCGGATTCAGCTACCTGGGGAAAAGAAAGTCCCACCTCATCCGCGTGACACTTTAGGGGGGAACATTAAACACAAACCCTACCAGTGCCCGTACAGTGGTCATCCCTCCCGACAGCGGGAAGGGTCTCCTTTCCTTTGCATCCTGGACAGCTCTTGTCCTCTTTAGTCATTCCGATCATGGCCCTACCTACTGGGTGAAGCGATATTTCACTGTGATGTTGATTTGGATGTTCTTGCTGATTATCGATGTTGACCATTTTTCATATAGATTTTAGGCATTTGTATGTCTTCTTTTCAGAAATATCTTTCTGGATTCATTGTTCATTCTTAAATTGAGTTACTTAGGTTTGTTTCATTTCGACTGGTGTGTTTCTGGAGTTCCTTATGTGTTTTGGATATCAGTTCCAGGACAGGAACACAGTTTACATATGTTTTCTTCTACTCTATGGATTGTCCCTGGATTGCTCCCTTTTTATCAAGTGCTTCTCGTTTTGATGTTATCTTGTCTGTTTTGCTTTTGTTTTCTGTTCCTTAAGGGTTTTATCCCAGAATTCCTTTTCTAATCCAATATTCAGAAGTATTTCATCTGTGTTTTCTTCTATTTGTTTCGTAGTTTTGGATCTTACACTTAGGGCTTAGCCAATTTTGAGTTATTTTGCAACTGGTAAAAGAGAGAGATCAAATTTCATTCTAGTTTTCCAGATACCCTTTATTAAAAAGACTGTCCTTTTTGCAATGAATATTCTTAACACCTTTGTTGAAATTCACTGGGTGTATATGCGTGGGTTTGCTTGCAGGCTTAGACTTCTTTAATAATGTTAATATTAACACAATTTAACTGTATTATGAATTTCTTCTAGACCATAGTTAATTGTTTAACCTAGGTTTAGGTATCTTTTATTGAACATGAGTGCTTTGTAAAATTAAATAAATTATAGCTATTGTTTGTTTTATAAATTTTGCATATTTTTTAGACTTGCTTACCTAATGCATACCTATTCTGCAGTAGGAAGACAATTTTTTTGGTGTTTTAAATTTTAAAATCATTTTCATCATTAGATATATGAATTTCCCTTGATATAGCTTGTGTATTTTGCTATGGAGAGATTCATTACCTTTCCATCTGAATGGCTAATTATTTCTTTCCACTAATTTGTAGACCTACATATATATATATATATATATATATATATATATATATATATATATATATATATATGACATAGATTTATTTGTAAACATATTCCACACATGCACCAATCTTTTTCTGAGCTCTCCATTCTATGTAATTGATCTTTTAGTCTATGACCCAGTTCCACACTGTAGTGTGTTTCTCAAAAATCTTAGTAATTAATAAAGAAACTGTGCCTGCTACTTTGGTCGTTTTAAAAAATTATTTCAACTATTATTTGGTTATTTGTTGTTTTAATATTATCTTATAAAATTCCAAAAACAACTAAATGGAATTTTAATGGATTTTTACTGAAGATTATTTTAATGAGAGTAAAATTGAAATTTTATGATCTTTAGTCTTTTTATTGATGACAGCATTTCCCATCTCCACAAATTTTTCATGTTTTTGCATAATAATTTGTTACATTGTCTATGGAAATATTTTATTTTTAAAATAATACTTCGTAGTTGAAAATGGAAATATGTTTCTATAAGGTATTAATGAGATCTGAAGTCATTTAACCACCAGTTGCAATCCACTGACATCTGCTCAAGTTGGAAGGAACTTTAAAATAAGTAGGTTTTCATGGTTGTTTGTGTCTCAGGGCCACTTACCTATCTCTACAGTGGTTAAGGAGGAAGCCCAGGCTCAGTACACAGCGCTTTCTTTACACTTCGGAATGCCTCACATGCTTAGGTGCATAGCGGGAGCCAGAAAGGGTCCCTGAGTGAGGTTATTGCTGTCTGGGCCTTGGCAAGGAATAACATAAATGTAACAATATCCTTTTGGGATCTAAGTGAGACAGAGTACAAGCCCAAAACTCTGATGGAGGTCTTTTCCTTGTTAGTTTTCTGAAACTATATTTGTACCATTATTAAAATAGTTGATCAGTTTCCCATTAAGGAAACCTGAAGAGACTCTGTTTTCAAAATAGCCTGAACTACTTTGTCTTCTGTGATTCCATAACATTGTGTTGATATCTGGTAAGGACAAAGTCTATGTCTGTAATTTAATAACCTTAAGGTGAAAAATCAAGTTCCATTAGCTTGTCTATCTGTCCTGAAGCTTTGAAATGTATGTAGTTCTTTAACATTTCCTCAGCCCAAGGAGAGAATATAGCTGGGAGGTGATGTTCGTGTTTAACTGTCTATTTGTATGACTACCTCTAATGTTTATGTTTTCGTCCTCACCTGGTCATGTGTCACTTAATGGACTATTGTCATTATGACCCAGAGATATTTAACCTTATTCCCAAGTATAAAATCTTTTCTCTTATATATCTAGTCTGAATAGCCCATCTTCACCTCAGACAGCTTATAAGAGGCAAAACTATTTTCTTCTCAAATTTCCTTCCAATCCATTACTTATAGAGAATGTTTAAGACAAACACTATACTCACCTCGATTCTGCAGAAGAAACCTCCAGGCTTAGTGTGATTTTTTTTAAGTAATTGATCTAGTTAAGAAAGGAAACAGACAAGTTTCATCTAGTATTTTCCTCCTTATACTGTTTTTCTGTCTACAGCACCTCTGTTCATCCTTGACTTCAAACCTGTGATTCTTCTAATGAAGCTAAAATATGTATTAGCTATGAAGAGAATAATGTGACGCATCATTGTCACTGTGACCAGGGCTCCTGATTACATCACATCTGAACAAACACACTGCCCCTGAGCTAATCACCTTGGCAAAGTTTGCTCATCAATTTACCTCTTTTCCATCCCCAAATACAGTGATTTAAGGATTCATTTTCTGGGATCCAACTTAGAATTTTACAGCATCACTTGGAGACACCTACAACAGCTGAAAACAAAATTAAACATCCTCATCTAAGCGTGCAAGATTAATTCTAGTTCACTAAGCTAATTGCACCTGCTTTACCCAATATTAGCTTCTGCTGCTCTCTCACCTGTGCCCATTAGTCCTGGAACACCACGTGGAAATGCCCATCATCTTCAAGGTTGCTATCAGTCCTTGGCACCGGCTGTCTTTGGGGCAGGAAATACTCATTCCATGGTTGGAAAATCATTTCGGCTTCTACACATTTCTATTGAAGCTTTTCCCCCTTCCTTATTGACCCCATACATTAAAATAAAAACCTGATACCTCACTAATATCAAATTGAGTGCTTAATTGAATATTATACAATGTTATTCACTGTTTAATTAGGCCCTGTCGATGTTGCCTACATTCCATATGTAAGACCCAAGCTTATGCCTCCTTTTCCTACATATCTGCAGAGAACTACTGTGCACTATGTAATAATAAATGTTCAAGAACCGTTGGCTGCATTACTCACATTTGTTTCTGATGCACAAACTGTAGGCAGTTGGTAAAGGTTTCTTCTTCGGCATATAACATCATTTTGAAAATATTTGGAAAGTATCTTAGAAAAGTAAATATAACAAGAGGCCAAACACATACTTTGTGAATGAATCTCTCTGAAAATATTTAGTGTTTATTTCTGACATTGCTTGCTCAATCATAGTAGGAATAAAAGATTGAGTTTCAGCTTTATTGAGTGAGTTAATTTGAAAGTAAAATCTTCAGGAGATAAATAAAATAATGCACTTAAATTATTCAGAGCAGTTTGTGACACACAGAAGGCACTTAATGATTGTGACCACCTTTCTGCCCTCACATGAAGAAAATAAGAGAGCATTAGCAAATGTGATGTTTTTTTCAGATCTGAGTCTACTGTGTAACATACTGTTTTTTCTGTTTCTGTTTCAGTTTGTATGCTGTATATCAAGTGAATGATCATTTTCTGATTTTTATCTCTTGTGAGATTCTTAACCAGCTCCTCTGCTTTTGATATTCAGTTCATTTGCAAAAAAACTTTAGTTAATAGTACTGCTATTTTCAGGGAGCAGTCCTTTTACAATATTCATATACTTCACTTTATTTTACTGTCCTCTACTAAAATTGCATTTATTGTAACTTTTAGCACAATGGAATGTTTGGGAGATAAAGAATGTCTTTTTAGATTTCCACCCAGCCTTTCTACAAAGTTTTCTCATTTATGGTAATCTTCCTTTTGGATTGCAGGAAAAGGATTTACAGTGAATTGTTTGAACAGAATAAATATAAGAGTCTTGTCCTTTGCAAGTCAACTTAATCCATCTGAGGCTGACATTTTGGTGCAACTCATAAAAAATCTGTTGGTACACAAATATATCATTTTAGAGGTAAAGTGCTGGCCACATTGTGTCCTTTAGAATACCCTTTCTCAGTTATACTGAGCCTTTTATATGAAACAATGATAAAATATTTTCCATATGTTGCTTTAAAATATATATTTTTAAATGGATTTCCTCGTATTTTTCTCTCAAAGTGTTAGACATACCCGTTCAAGAAAATCAATTCTACTGAATTGACCATTATATAAAAGTGTTTTTCAAGATTGTTTTACTCAATAACCTTCTGGAACTCTGCAGCTGTGTACAAATACTTCAGGACTTACTCAAGACTGTAAAACTTGATTTCCCCCAAAATACTGGTGCATCAAAATATGTTTGAAATGTATGGATTTGATTCAACGTGATATTTATTGCACTGATGTAACATGCACTGAAGCACCGTAACCCAAAATAGGCCATCAGAAGTTCCTCATTGATGTTCTAACTTTGCTTCATCCTACAGTTACTAAGAATTAGAAGCAGCACAAGAAAACGCTGACAAGTTTTTTTTTCACATTTGGCCGTCTTCATTTCACATAAAATCTGGTAAAAGGAGACTCCCAAAACTGAGTGTTAGTTACATGTTTTAAATGTGTGAAGAATCATCTTGCATTTAATAGAGAAAATATATTCTGTACGGTCCTGTATCCAAATTAAACAGCCCCATGAAAGCTTTTCAAAATTATAACTAATGTGCTTATATTTTAGTCAAGTTTAATTATAGAAGATAATGGAGATGACTGAAAGCTCTATTCCTACCTAGGTTTTCTGAATATTTTCCTTTCCTGGTAGCTCATTACGTACAAAACCCTGGAATGTACAAAAACTAGAAAAACTCCAAACCTAAAGGAAATATCTATTAGTATTGTTTAATACTACTATTTTCATGTATGAGGAATATTTTATAAATTTTCAGACAATTAGGAAAATGTCTTATTATCAAGATATCTTCAGAAATATGGCCTAGATAAAAATGGCCATAGATCATAAGTTTAGTTTACCTGTGTGACCCCTATAGAAGCCTCTTCTGTCCAGATTATAATGAGGGAAATGTATATATAGAGAACACACCTGATTGGTACATGTATGATTCATTGATTAATTTTACCAAATTAATAGTGTCAAAAAGTTTTACTTTGCCAGATAGTAATTGATACAGTAGTTTCAGGAACTACTCAAATCATTCCTGCATTGAATATTTCAATTTACCATGATACAAGAAAGGAATGAATAGGAAATTTTAGTAAATCCAGTGACTATTTCTCACACACAGGGGAAGGGAGGAGAAAAGGAGGGTAGAGGCACATACATAGAGATTCACCTAAATTACAGGTGATAGTCAGGCAATAAAGATCCCCTCTGGAGAAGTATTCGTGATCTATATGATGTTTTAAAAATATGTCTCATTTATTTTAAAAAGTCGATATGTAAAAGAGAATGTAAGTGGCTTTCTGGAGCACCCAGATCTACACAATGATTGAGGCTTTCTAGAAAGCAAAGAAATTGATAAGCAATAACATAGGGAAAATGTGCCCAATGATACAAATTACCAGGAAGAAAAGCAGAAGGAATTAGGTATTATCCTTCTCAAGCATATAAATATTTGCAGAAATTGCTACAGTTGTAACATTGAGAGGGATCAGGATGAACTACTAAAGAAAATATGTTTTTGAAAAACCTACCAGGGAGCAGAGGCTTTAAAGACACCTAATAATCTATGTTCAAAAAAAATGACGAGGCCCTCCTAGGAATACAAAGCTCTACAAATGCTTTGGTAATCAGTTTAACATTAGAAGGAAGAAGGTTAACTTTAATACTGTTATAGCCAACTGTGGACTTGGTGACAGTTTACAATGTTTGAGATTCTAAGTGTTCATCGATTGATGCATTTGTGGAAGAGAGAACAGAGAACCTGCCTTAGGCCCGAGCACACTGAGCCCGCTAAAATGCCTCTGTTACATATTTGCAGATGCAGAAGGAGACATGCTCTATGTTTTACATAGTTCTTACTTACTTGAAACTCTTACTTTTTATGTCCAAGTCTGCAATTGCCACACATGTGAAGAAGTAAGAAAATAATGCAAAAGAGAAAACACAATAATTTCAAACAAAGAATAAGGCACATATTGGAAATATCAGACCGGAAGCTTAAAGTAAGCATGGCAAATATGTTGAAAGATCTACTGGAAATGGTGAACAATTATTTTCAAAAAGCTTATCACTGAGGGGAAGAAAACAATCATTGAAGTAAAACACTAACACACTAACACAGAAAACACATTTGATAAAATCCAACATGCATTTAAGATAAAATATTTTGGCAAACTAGAAATAGAGGATTTCTCAGCATGATAAAGGTCATCTACAAAAAAAAAAAAAAAAAAAAAGAAAGATACAGGGCCGGAGAATTAGCTCAGTGGTTCTGGGGCCTGCTTCGCAAGCACAAGGTCCTGAGTTCGATCCCAGTAACCACATACAATTCTGGGTGTGGTGACTCATGCTCACCAGCAATCAATACCACATACCACAGTGCCTTGTGTGGTGGCTCACACCTGTCATCCCAGCACTTGGGAGACAGAGACAGGAGGATTGCTGAGTTCGAGGCTTGCCTGGGCTACATAGTGAGCTCAGGGCCAGCCTGAACTACAAAGCGAGACCCTGTCTCAAAAAAAAGATACAGCTTACGATCTACTTCATGGTAAGAGGATGAACAATTTCCTTCTAAGATCAGGAGAAAGGCAAGGATTTCCACTGTTACTTAGTCATTCAACATTTATAATTAAGAAAAGTAAATAAACAGAATTGAGTTTGAAAAGAAAGAAGCTTTTTGTCACAATGCTCAACGCAGAGAATTGAGTGGAATGCCAACAAAATGAATTATAGAAATGAAGACAATTATAGGAGAGGTTAACAAGGTTATGCAACACATGATCAATACATAAAATCAATTGTACTTGGAGATGGGAAAGGATCTTCACCAAAAAACAACTATGAAAATGGAAAAATTATACCTGATAGATTAATACTATCAGATTCCATGATTTATAATAAAGCTATTATAATCAATACAATGTGGCATTTGCACAAAGTAAGCAACAGGATGAAAAAAGGTACAGAGACTAAAAATAGATGCATATGGAAAATAAATTCTCAACAAAAGTACAAAACCAATTTAGTGGACAAATAATTGTCCTTTCCAAAAGTTATACTGGAAAGATTTCATACTCTGGAGAAAAAAAATAAATGACAATCATTATCTTAAACAACATTTCCTATCAATCAAAATCCATTATGTATGCATTATATAAAGCCTAAAGCTATAAAACTTCTAGAAGAAAACAGAATAATTCTTTCTGATCCTTGATATTAAAATTTTATTATATGTAACACTAAGCATAATCTGTTAATTTTTGAAATGTTAATGTTTTAAAATACTTGCTTTTCAAAAGATATTGCTTCGACCCAGTAGAGTATGTGTAAATCATGTCTGTTAAAGCAATTATAATTAGTGCTTATATAAAGAACCCTAAGTATTAAATAACAGTGGAACAAACAATTTTTAGATGAGCAAATGCTTTAAACACACACTTTATTAAATAATATTTAGATAGAAAATAAGCACATGGAAAATTTAAACTTCATTATTAAAAAAGGTAAAGCAAATTAAATCGCTATGAGATACCACACACATAATAGAATGGGAAAATTTTAAATGATCGGCTATACCAAGCATAGATAAACAGCCAGCACAATTGGAAGGAATTTTCACATACTGCTAATCATAAAGTAACATGCCATAGTTGTGGAATTTCTTAAAAAGTTATGATTCAACTCTTCCACATGTCATTATCTATCCAAAAGAAATAAAAGTACGTTCCCATATAAAAGTTGTCATAGCAACTTTATTTTTAATATCTAAAATCTGAAAAGGACATATGGCCACAAGTAGCTAATTGGCTTAACAAAATGATCTGGCCACATATTACAGTATTATTTAGCAGAAAAGAACTGAGCTGTTGTACTCACCATCACAGATAAATCTGAAAGTAATTCTGCAGGATGAGGGAACATTTATAATGGTTGATTTCATTCACATACAATTTTTAATGGGCTATCTCAAAGAAGACTGGTTCTTGGGGGAGACAGATGTTTCAGGAAAGCACATGTGGGGAAAATTACAAAGGATTATGAAGAAAGTTTTGAGTTTATTAGTCACCTGTCTTACTTTGCTTATAGTCTGATCAATGTTAAAACTCATTAAATAGTTCATTTAAAGTATATGCAGGTTTTGGGGTGCTAATCTTATATCAATAAAGTCATTGTTTCTTTAGAAAACAAAAAGAATTGAAAAGTAAAACAAAAGTATGTAGAAGAAAAAGGATTTTTTAAATAAAAGATAACTAATACAGTAAATGAACAACATCTATTTTATTTAACAAATCATGCCCAAACCAAGTGGCATAAAAATACATCTTCATTACATAGTAGGTCTGTGTGTAAGCATCCTGGGTCTTCTGATTCACAGAAATCTGTAATCAAGTTGCGAGGCCTAGTTCTGAAGTTTCATCAGAGTCACTGGAAAGATGTTTGCTCCCAAGCTCACACATGTGGTAGTTAACAAGGTCGAGAGCTTTGGAAATATTAGCCTGAGAGCCTCAGTTCTTTTTTGGCTGTTGGTGGAAAGACTTTCTAGGTGTTTATGATGCAGTCCTCTACATCCCAACAAGCCTCAGGGATGACTCGGGGAGAACTGCTTGCAAGAGACAAATCAGGGACTGGGGAAAAAAGAATCAAGATATATCACAAACAGATGCAAATTCCCTATGATGAATGTTATCATTATGTGTATGTAAGATATGCCAATGAAATTAATTTTAAAAATAAAATTTAAAAAGAGACAAGTAACAATCTTTTTTTTTTTTTTTTTTTTTTTTGCTTTTTGAGACAGGGTCTCACTTTGCAGTTCAGGCTGGCCCTGAGCTCACTATGGTGCCCAGGCAAGCCGCCGCGAACTCAGCAATCCTCCTGTCTCTGCCTCCCGAGTGCTGGGATGACAGGTGTGAGCCACCATGTCCGGCAATCATTTTTAACTTAATCACAGAAGGGACATCCCATCACAGCTGGCACATTCTCTCACTGGGTCCAAGGTTCACAGTAGTAGTTGAAGAATGCACAAGGGTGTGTGCATCAGAAACCAGGGCAGCATGATAGCCATGTGGGGAAATCTTTCCGCCGCACAACTTGAGTCAAAAGTTTGTCCGATGAAAATGTAAGAAAATTAACAAACTCTTAAAAGGGGGACAAGCATTAATTTTCAAATAACAGAAACAGAAAGTTAATTCCACTTGTGGATTACTAAAAGACATTAAAATATTGTGATCATCTTCATGCCAAAAAAATTGAATATTTTTGTTGTTGTTGTTGCCGGGGATTGAACTCAGGAACTTGCACTTGCTAGACAGACACTGGAACCACTGAGCTAAATCCTGAAAGTTCATTTTAAGTGGAAAAAATTAGAACATTCAAATTTTCAAACCTGACACAAGAAGAAATAGTTCAGATTAGTCATAAGCATTCAAAAACTGCTTTTACCATTTTAGGAAGAAATAATAACCATTTTTTGGCAAACTTTAAAAAATAGAAGAGATATGATTTTGTGAGATAATTCTCACTCTAAAATCAAAACCAAAAGTACTTTAAGAAATATATTATAAAACAATATTCTGTTTTAATATAGAGGAAAATGTCATTAATAAAATAAGAGCAAATCTAAAGGAACAAGATATAAAAGCATATCATCACTGGCTGTGATTTACTCCAGGGAAGCATATCTGTGATAAAAAAGAAAATTAAACTGGGAGTGGTGGTTCACATCTATAATCCCAGCACTCGGGAGGCAGAGACAGGAGGATTGCTGAGCTCCAGGCTTGCCTGGGCTCCATAGTGAGCTCAGGGCCAGCCTGAACTACAAAGCGAGACCCTGTCTCAAAAAAAAAAAAAAAAAAAAAAAGAAAGAAAAACGTACTACTTCAATAAAATAGTAGACAAAGTTGCATACACATGAAGAAAATTAACATTCAAATGTCAGCAGATAAAAAAATAGATGCACTCATATCTCTGACAATGAAAATTATAAGTTGAATATGATTTTTAACTAGATGCTAAGAATATCTAAGGAGACAAAGGGAAGAGTTTAGCATGTAAAAAGGTGACAATTTGGCCAGGCGTGGTGGCTCATGCCCACCAGCAATCAATACCCCATAGCACAGTGCTGGGCATGGTGGCGCACACCTGTCATCCCAGCACTCGGGTGGCAGAGACAGGCGGATTGCTGAGTTTGAGGCTTGCCTGGGCTACATAGTGAGCTCAGAGCCGGCGTGAACTACAAAAGCGAGACCCTGTCTCAAAAAAAAAAAAAAAAAAAAAAAAAAAAAGGTGACAATTTGGATTGGGGATTTAGCTCAAGCGGTACCATGCCAACCTTAGAAGCACAAGCACCTGAGTTCAATCGCTGGTACAAAAAAAAGTGACAACTTGAAGAAAAAGAGTCAATAACTGAAACGTAAGAGACCTTATAAAAAAGTCAGAGCTTCTATACATTAAACATATGTTCACAAAAAATTGAAAAATTGACAAACTAAAGAAAATACAGCACAAAAGAATACAACAGAGAAGAAAATATTTTCCATAATATACATTTTAAATAATACACACATATTATATATGTATATATATTTAATTTTCTTTCTATTGGTATATATTTGCAGTATATAATCGTTACTTTCATTATGGGGAGTTGATATACATCCAAAGCACGTCTTAATTCTTTCCATAACCCCATTCCCTTCCTTCCCTCCCCCTTCCTCTGGTTCTTGGTCTCCTTACATTTTAAATCTTGGGACAACTTCAGATTACCAGAAAATTGTGCCTTAGAGTTTCTTCGTGTGCTACCGCTTTCCCCTTTTGTTAACAAGATAACATCAGCGCCGTACATTTGTTCTATTCATGAGCAACATTGCTACACCAGCATTAACTAACATCCATTCCTCTTTCTGGTTCACTCAGTTTTACACCCAATGGCCTTTTGATACTGGAGAAGCCTGCCCAGGATACCCTGCACTACTTGACTTTCTGTCCTTAGGTTTATGTTGGTTTTGATGGTGATGGCAATTTGGGTGGGTATACAATCAAGATTGCATCGAATTTCCTTCCGGTAGGGTTTGTATGATACTTTTCTCAGGTTCAGGAGTATGGTTTTTTGTTTTGTTTTGTTTTGCTTTTGAGACAGGGTCTCGCTTTGTAGTTCAGGCTGGCCCTGAGCTCACTATGGTGCCCAGGCAAGCCGCCGCGAACTCAGCAATCCTCCCGTCTCTGCCTCCCGAGTGCTGGGATGACAGGCGTGAGCCACCACGTCCGGCACTGTGGTATGCGGTGTTGATTGTTGGTGGGCGTGAGTCTCCACGCCCAGCATTCTATGTGGTTACCGGGGATCGAACTCAGGTCCTTGCGCTTGCGAGGCAGGCGCCGGAACCACTGAGCTAACCCTCTGGCCCCAGGAGTATGTTATTTTGAGGAAAAGACCACAGAGGTAAAGTGGCATCTTCATGACATAAAATAAGGGTGTTTATAAATAATGTGATTTTTCAATGCTGATATTAACTATAATCAAAGTCTTTCAGATTATTCAAATGGAAAGTTACAAGTATTTTTATACTTCAGTTCTGCGTTTTTTTCGTTTCCCCGTGGAGTATTTAGTATCTCCATTCTCAAGCTGAAGTGCATAAGGCCCAGAGAGGGGCAGTGACTTCCCTGAGGACACACAGCCAGTGATCTAGGACTGCAGCTGTGTCTGTCTGAGCCCAAAGCTCCCCTTCATCAGTTCTCTCTTCTGCCTTCGTGCTACCATCTGCCTGAGCAGAGTCAGGAAAGCTGCTGAAGCCTCCGTCTCCACGGTCAGATGAAAGGAAATGGACCTTCCCTGCAGGACCAGCGGCCCTTCCCCACGGGAGGCAGACGGGCTCCTTGAAGAGGTCCGTACCCGCTGAGGGCCAGGGTGCGGCCGCGGGTAATGTCCACAGTAGGCTGTGTCTGAGGCGTGGTGGTGGGAGACCCAGATGCGCAACCGCTTACACACACACACACACACACACACACACACTCACTCACTGACTGTCGGAGCCACAGCCCGGATTCACATCATGGCTTTGATCTCCGTGGCCTTGGAAGTCCCGTTCCCTCTCCATAGGGGCCACAGCAGCACCACCGCTCATGGTGCAGAGGGTCCTCGAGACCACGCAGTGTGTGCTCCCCGACAGTGCTGAGGCCCCCCAACGGGAGCCTATACTGGCTACCAGTGATATAGCTAGGTAGAAATATTTCACATGAATGTCCTTTATTTATTTATTTGTTTGTTTGTTTATTTGTTTATTTTTGAGACAGGGTCTCGCTTTGTAGTTCAGGCTGGCCCTGAGCTCACTCTGTACCCCAGGCAAGCCTCGAACTCAGCAATCCTCCTGCCTCTGCCTCCCGAGTGCTGGGATGACAGGCGTGAGCCACCACACCCGGCTAATGTTCTTTATTTTTATTTACAGGACTGTTGTAAGATTCAGAGATAATCTCTTCAAAATACATGAAAGAGTACCTGGTACATGTTGGGCTTTAGGTAAATGTAAGGGTTGTTTCCTTTGTGTAGAACAATGTATCTATTTATGTGCATATCTGTCCTGAAAAAACATCTGAAAGGAAAAAAAAACACAAAGTATCAACATGGATTATTTTTTCCAGGGTGATGAGGTTGCTAGTAGTATTTTTCTCCTCTGCAGTTTTCAGTCTTCCACATCTTTCATATGCCAACTGGTTGGGTGTGGCAGGATGATGCTGGAGTGGAAAGGAAGACTCGGGTGACACTAAAGTTGGGGGCCATTGGAGACTTGGTGGCCTTCTGGGAGGTGCCACCTACCCTGCTTTAAGGAAGCATCACTGGAATGATGGTAACAGAGCTCAGCCTTGGACACCCCAGGGGAATGCATGGGGTGAGTGAAATGGATCTTCCACCTCCTGATCCATTGAGACTTGGAGTCCAGGGAGTCTCTGGCTCTCCCCATAGGGCCCTCCAGAAAGTTAAACAGTCCACAGGGACTAGAAGCTGGAGACTGCTGGGGTCAGGCCTGCAAGTCCCTTCAGGCCAGCTTCTATTGCTTCCGGTTTTCTTTTCAAAGGCTTTTACCTTCCGGTAGTAAAAATGGTACCCCCTCACTTGAAAAATGTGGAAAGGTTTGGTATTATTTTGAAAAGTCACTATATGTATCCCAAATGTACAGAATCAGTACATTGCACCAATTTGATAAGGGCATAACTATATAAACTACTTAAAATTACTCTGCAAGAATATTTATCTATTCTTCCCATTTATTTATTCAACAGTTTGTTTATAACTGGATAGACACATAAATAACTGCACTGATTATACTTTGGGTTATAATTCAATGGTACTTCATTGTTTCAGTCATCCTGCCTCTGGGCATTTGGTGCACTCTGAGTCAATACTCATATACCTTAGGCATGCGCTTGTCCTTATAAGAGTTGTTTTGATGTTTGGATCTATATTTGATTTTTGGTATTACACTATTATCTTGCATACTTCCTGATCTATTTCTAGAGTCAGCCATTTTCCCAGGGAACTTTGGTTCTTTTTAGTGAAGAATCATACTTACAGCCCAGATGTGGGCTGGCTAGTTTTTAATCACCTCTTTTAATATTTCCAGTAAGTGAAGATCTGCTAGAAATACATTTGTTATGCTTTTATGCTTACAAATGACTATACTTCACTTCACATTGCTGGATAGTTCTTTTAATTTGAATCCTTATTGGTACATTATATGTACACATCCTGATCACACACAATATTGAGAATTTGTACCAGCATAAGATACATTTAATTCTCATTTTTCCCATCCCCCCACCCTACAACCCCCCCACCCTTTATATGCATAAACTTTGTTTCCCTTTTCTTCTTATCATCATATCTTTCTTCCCCTTGTTACCCCTACACCCCATTTCACTTTGAAGATTTTCTATTTCACAATATCTACCATATATTCCAGAGCTCAATTACATCTGCGGTTTCTCAAACCAGAGAAAAGATATGATATTTACAGATCTGTGACCTATTTATTTCACTTATGAGTATGTCCTGAAGGTACATCCATTTGAATATAAATGACTCAAAATCATTCTTTAAGGCAGAGTAGTACTCCATTTTATAGGGGGAAAACCCACACCTTTTTTATCCAGTCTCCAGTCGATGGGCATTTGGGTTTTTTCCAAGATTTAGCTATCACAAATTGAGTTGCTCTGAACATGGGTGCATACATGTTGCTGTGATAGGAATCTTTTAATTCTTTTGTGTAGATACCTAGCAGGGGAATAGCAGGGTCAAACGAGATCTCTAATCCAAGATTTTTGAGGAATCTCCACACAGATTTCCATAGAAGTTGCAACAGTCTACATTCCCACCAATAGTGGAGAAGGGTTCCTTTCTCCCCACAGACTCATCAGCATTTTTTTGCTGGTTAATTTCAAGATAACAGCCATTCTTTGTGAAGTGAGATGGAATCTCAGTATTGTTTTCATCTGCATCTCTCAAATGACTAATGATGTTGACCATGTCTTCATATGTAGCTGTTTTTACTTCTTTCTCTGAAAAGTGTCTGTTCATTTCAGATGCCCATTTTTGTTTGTTTGTTTGTTTGTTGTTTGTTTTTGAGACAGGGTCTCACTTTTTGTAGTTCAGGCTGGCTCTGAGCTCACTATGTAGCCCAGCCAAGCCTCAAACTCAGCAATCCTCCTGTCTCTGCCTCCCGAGTGCTGGGATGACAGGCATGAGTCACTATGCCCAGAACTGTGGTATGTGGTATTGATTGCTGGTGGGCGTGAGTCTCCACACCCAGCACTGTATGTGGTTACTGGGGATTGAACTCAGGACCTGCATTTGCGAGGCAGGCACCGGAACCACTGAGCTAACCCTCTGGCCCCAGATGCCCATTTTTTAATTAGGTCTTTAAATTGGGGGGGGTGATTGTTTTAAGCTCTTTGTATATTCTCGATAGTAGCTCTTTATCTGAGAAACTGTTGGTAATTGTTTTTTCCAATTTGTTGGTTGTCTTTTTGCTCTGCCAGATGTTTCTTTTGCTGTGCAGGAGCTTTTTAATAGGATGAGATCCCATGTGTTGATTCCTTCTGCTAGCTCTTGTGCTATAGAGGTTTTGCTCATAAAGTCTTTCCCTAATTCACTGTCTCCAAGAGTTCTAACTAATCTGTTTTGCAGAAGGTTTAGTCTTTCTGTTTTACTATTTAGGCCTCTAACCCACTTTGATTTTAATTTAGTACATGGTGAAAGAGATAGATCTAGCTTTAGTCTTTGGCAAGTTAAGTCCCAGTTTTTCCAGTACCATTTATTAAAGAGGCTATTTTTCCTTCATTGAGGATATTTGACTCCTTTGTCAAAGATGAGGTGGCTTAGTGTATCTGAATTTGATTCTGGAACTTCTAATCTATTCCATTGGTCCTTGGGTTTGTTACTTTGCCAGCACCATACCGTTTTTATCACAGTGGCTTTGTAGTCTAGTTTCAAGTTGGGGATTGTGATACCTTAATTATGTTGTTTCCTAGAATTGCTTTTTCCATTCTAGGTCTCTGTGGTCCCACATGAATTTTTAGATTATTTTCTCTGGATCTGTGAAATGTACTGTTGGGATTTCATTGGTACTGCATCGAATCTATACTACAGTTGTGGAAATATAGCAATTTTGACAATGTTAGTTGCTCCTAGCCAGGAACAAAGGATGTCTTTCCATTTCCTGATATCCTTTTCAATCTGCTTTTTCAGTGTGTTGTAGTTTTCAGAGTAGAGTTCTTTCATCTCCTTTGTTAGATTGACTCCTAGATATTTCTTTTTTTTGGATGCTTCTGTGAAAGGGATTAACTCCTCAATTTTTCTTTCAGTAAGTCTGTTGTTTGTGTATAAAAAGGCTACTGAGGGCCAGAGATTTAGCTCAGTGGTTCCAGTGCCTGCCTCGCAAGCACAAGGCCCTGAGTTTGATCCCAGTAACCACATACAATGCTGGGTGTGGTGACTCATGACCACCAGCAATCAATACCACATACCACAGTGCCGGGCGTGGTGGCTCACGCCTGTAATCCCAGTACTCAGGAGGCAGAAGCAGGAGGATTGCTGAGTTCAAGGCTTGCCTGGACTACATAGTGAGCTGAGGGCCATCCTGAACTACAAAGCGAGACCCTGTCTCAAAAAAAAATGGCTATTGATTTTTGAGCATTGACCTTGTATCCAGCTATTTTGCTAAATTTGCCAATTAAGTCTAGCAGTGCTTTAGTTGAATTTTTAGGATCTTCTATGTAGAGTATCATGTCATGAGCAAATAATAACGGTTTAATTTCTTCCTTTTCTATCTTTATTCTTTTTATTTCTTTCTCTTGTCTAATTGCTGAGGCTGTTTCCAGCACTATATTGAACAGGAGTGGTGATAGTGGACATCCTTGTCTTGTTCCTGATCTTCGTGTGAAAGGTTTCAGTTTTTGTTTTTGATGGTACTGGGGGTTGAACTCAGGTCCTTGTGATTCCATGGTAGGTGTGGTACCACTTGAGCTAAATCCCTGGCCCTTGTTTCCCTTCTTTCTTCTTTTCTTCCCTCCTTCCTTCCTTCCTTCCTCTCTCTCTTTCTCTCTCTCTCTCTCTCTCTCTCTCTCTCTCTCTCTCTCTCTCTCTTTCTTTCTTTCTTTGATTAAAAGGGTCAGAAGACATGACCAGCTCCATTGTGGCTTGGATATTGGTAGCTAAGATTACAAACTTCTGTTCAAGACTTCCTTTTTCCTTTTTTGATGTTACCAGGGATCGACCTTGGGCCCTTGTGCTTCCAAGGTAGGTTTGGTACCACTTGAGCTAAATCCCCAGCCCAAAGGTTTCAATTTTTGAGCATTTGGAATAATACTGGTTGTTGATTTCTCATAAATTGCTTTTATTAGGTTGAAATAAAGTCCATCTATTCCAATTTTCTGTAAGGTTGTAATCATGTATAGGTGTTGGGTTTTGTCAAATGCTTTTTCTGCATCTATTGAGATGACCAATTGGTTTTTGTCCTTAAGTCTGTATTACATTTATTGGCTTACATATGTTGAACCATCCTTGTATCCCAGGGATTAATCCAACTTTTTCAGGGTATATGATCTTCACGATGATTCTCTGTATTCTGTTTCCCAATATCTTATTGAGGATTTTTTGCATCAATGTTTATTAGGGAGGTTGGTCTGTAGTTCTCTGTTTTGGTTGGGTCTTTTTCTCCTTTTGGAATCAAGGTAATGGTTGCTTCCAGGAATGAATTTGGGAATTTCGCTTCCCTTTCCATTTCATTAAAGAGATTGAGAAGTAGTGGCATTAACTCTCCTTTAAAAGTTTTGTAGAATTCAACCATAAAGCCTGGATAGTTTTGCTGAATATAGAACTATTGATCATGATCTTCACTGTCTTCCAATTCCTGTAGTTTCTGACAAAATGTCAGCTAAAAATTTGAGGTTGACTTGTACTTGATCATGTGTTTTCTTCTTGCTGATCTCATAATTTTTTTTTTTGTCTTTTCAGATACTGACTATGACCTATATTTGTTTAGGATATCTTCTTCACTATATAAGTTTTTTTGGAGTTCTTGAGCCTCTGGAGTGTCTAAAATTAATGATTCTTAGCAATTTGAACGTTTTTAGTCATTATTTTATACCATAGTGCTTTCTACCCCTTTTGCCAACTCTTCTCTTTTTGGTGCTAGTTATGGATATCTGCGTGTATGTTTTATATTTCATTGTTAACTTTTTTCACATTACATAATATCTCTTGCACTATTCTGAAGTTCTTTGATTCTTTCATGTCCTCACTCAAAGTTACTGCCAAACTTCCCTACTGAATATATTTTTTTTATCATTGTGTTTTCAGTCCCAAAATTACTATTAGTTTTTTTTGGATATTTTATATCTATTTACTTGTATTTTTTACTTGATAAGCCCATTGTAAAATATTATTGTTTTCACACCAAATATACAGAAGCTAGTTTGAAAAATTGTTGCTAACCTAACATTTAAACCCCTACAGAAACACACTGTAGTGCTGCTTTTCTTCCTCTTACTATTTCTCCTTCTTGATATGTCTCAAGCCTTTTTCCTAGAATAGATTCTTTTAGATAACATGTTGTGAATGCTCTAGACCCTGACCTCCTTCTACTCAAGGAACTGATATTGTATACCGGACAACTCATTTATTTATTTTTATGTGACTTGAATTAATGCTGTGAAATTGATTTTCCTGACTCTGCTGTCTCTGGTTAGATTTTACTCTTGTGGGTTTTTTTTTCTATTTCATCCTGTTTTCCTAGCCTAGAAGTTGCTCCCAGTCAGTAGCAGTCACTTTGAAGGCAAAATTTATGTTCAACATCATCAGCCAGTTAGATTTTTATTATCAGCCATCAGATACATATTTGTCTTGGAGGCTACTATCGCTATAAGAGATTTCATGTTTCTCTACCATTAAACCAGGGAATTGTAGCTTGAATTATCTTTCTCTGATCACTTCTAAGAGAGCACACAGCCTTGGGCAGGCACAGTTTTCTAGACTGCCAGAAAGACACACAACTTTACTTTTAAGCCTAGCTTCCTTAAAACAGCTCCTAGGTTAGTGTGACTTTCATTATGAGAAATGTTACCCTGTGTTGTAAAATTTAAAGACAAGTTATTGGTGTTAGATTTAATTCAACATGAATTTAGCAAGTTTATACACTATACCTACAATAAAAGGGTGGGTTTAAAAATGAACATGATTTAAAAGGCTTCAGTTTTAAAATATAAACAAATGTAACAATGTTTAAAACTTACTAATTCTTTTACAAATAGTTTGTATAATAGTTTGTGTAAAATCCCTTAGTGATTAAGAACAAATGCACTTTATTTTTCTGCATCAATGCAGGGATTTATTTTTTTAATTGAATTCTTTATTGGTACAGTTTATATACATCTCAAAATCACATATAACATTGGGAAATTTGTACCAGTATATGCCACAAGTTAATTCTCATTTTTACTGATTTATTTTATAACTCCCTTAGGGGAAGCCATTTGACAATACTTGCTTTAGATTTTAATGTATCAAATAGTCATTCTGAGATATTTTATGAAAACTCAGGAAAATGTGTGTATAAAAACTAGATATAGTTACATGTGCCATACATTGGAAAAACTGAAGTTTACTTTTTTAGCTTTAGTTAAAACAAGTTGTTTCCTTCACGGATTAAAAATATAATAGATATACTCTTGCACTGGGGATTTAGTTCAGTGGTTTTGGCATTTGCCTGACAAACGCAAGCTCCCTGATTCAATCCTGGGTAACCATACCATAATACTGGGCATGGTGACTCACGCCCACCAGCCATCAGTACCACATAGCACAATGCCAGGCACGGTGGGTCAGGCCTGTAATCCCAGCACTTGGGAGGCAGAGGCTGGAGGATTACTGAATTCAAGGCTTCCTTAGGTTACACAGTGAGCTCACAGCCAGACCGAACCACAAAGCGAGAGTCTGTCTCAAAAAAAAAAAAAAAAAGATATACTCTTTAATGGAAGCAAATACGATAACATAGCAAAAGGTAGACTTCACTCAGATTAAGACAGGTGAGCTTCATTACGAGTTAGGCAAATGGCAACCTGTCTGTTCTTGAGTAGCTTGCAAACAATGCAGTGGAGGTATGCCAACTTTAAATGACAACAAGTCTAACAATAATTAGAATTTATAAAATACGTACTGTGTATCTGGTACTAAGGTCAATGAGCAATGTACATACTTCTACTCTCAAGTTGCTAGTAGAGGAGGAAAAACTTAATTTACACCAGAAATATAATAAAAGAATTCACTGCGAAAATAGTATTTATGCAAGATGTTCATTATAATTTTATGGATAGACTCTCATTTTATCTGTTTATCAGCTGATAGACATTTGAGTAATTTCTGCATCTTAGTCATTCTGAAATCTTTTGCAATAAAATTTCGCTTACATATTTTTGTGTGGGTATGTCCTCAGTTCTCTTCATGGATAACTGATGATGAAATTATTATTATGCTTCAACTCTTTGCTACATGTTTTGAGCAACCACCAGATTATTTCCAGAGTGCACTTTACTACATTTCTGCCAGCAATGTATGAGGACTACAATTTCTCCACATCTATGTCAGTACTTAATATTTTCTGTCTTTTTGTCATAGCCACTCTAGTGACTGAGAAATGGTGTCTCATTCTAAAGGTACATCACCATCAACCTTACAAAGACAGACGTGTGTTAGTAAGAGAAGACTATAAATAACTATGACAACTGTCGCAGGGTGGCTAAACAAAATGCCATAAACTAGCTGGCTTATGAGCAACAGAAATTTATTTCCCACAGTTGTAGAGAGTAGATGTCTAAAATGAAGGTGCAGCACAGTCAGGTCATAGTGAGGGTGTGAAGGTCAGGTCACTTTGGGTGTGAAGACAGCTGGCTTCTCCTTGCATCCTCACATGGCCAAAGCAAGCTCATTCTCTACCCTCTTCATATAAGTACACATTCTTTTCAAGAAGGCTCCACCCTCATGAGCAAACAATCTTCCAGACCCTTACCTTAAACTACATGTAAATTTTAATGAAATGAGATCATTCACTGCATTGCACCAAACAAATATTAGGGAGATTAAATGCAAACCCAAAATGTAATAACACTTCACTCACACTAGGATGAATATATTGTCAAAGGAAAGCAACATGTATTCATAAGGGTATGGAGAAATGAAACCTTCATATGTGCTTGATGAGAATTTAAAATCCTGCATCTCACGATGTGTGCATTACCTTCTCAATCTCACTGCATATGTCAGAGATTGTTAGAGGAACTGTAGATATTCCCTTAAATTTTGGCTTGGATTCTAATTGCAGTAACTATTACTGTAACATCAGAGGCAGCTATTATGTCTAACAGTTAGGTCAGTAACAATGATGCCCTATTCATGGGGCTTTTCTTGGACATACAAAATAGGTCAAATGGGCAGGATGAGCTGTAGAAGAGTTTCTCAGGAGATTCAAACTTCATCTGCCCTCCCTGATGGTTGTATGACAGCTAACTTTCAAGGGTAATAGAGCTTGGTGAAGCATATGTAAGTAGAACAGATTTTCTTGGATTTTTGTGAGTAGTTGGATAAGTATTCAGGCAGTTGCAAGTCTTTGGTTAATTTCCAAAGCTAGAAAATAACCTGATGTTGATTAGTATCCAATGTGTTAATGGCTCATATGGAGAAGACAACGTACAGTTTCCCAGTCCACTACCATGCTACTTTGTTTGATTGTTACTCATACACATACAGAGAAGAAAGGCCACCTGACAGTTTATTAGTTACTGTGTTTAACTTGATAAAATCTAATGGTTTAGCTCTCTCTTCTTTCCTATAATTCTCCACTTTTAGATTTGTTTATGTTGACTTGATAGCTTTGCTTTCACTGTACAAGCAAACTATACTTTGTTTTGCATACTATAATGATAAATAACCAATGACTGAGATTATATATCTCCCGTTTTAAAAATTTTCCACACGTTAATACATAAGGTAAAATATAAGATACCAAGAGACATTATGAGGATTATTAAACCTACTTAAATTTATCCATCCAGAAGACCCCCAAATGTTCTTTAAAGTAGTAAAACTAAATATATGAGCACCATGTTATTAAGACCTAAACATCTCTAATCTACTTTATGAAAATTGGCTTTAAGTATTTTTTAGCCTTGGGATACAGTACTCCATCCTGTTTGCAGTCAACTCTTTTTCTGTCTTACTAAATTACTTTATTCATTCTGTCTACCATAATCTAACAGAGACTAGACATCAATTGGCCTTTGAACATTTTTAAAAATAAAATGCAACCTAACATTCGTACCATTGATGTTACACAGAAAGCTGTGTTCAACTCAGGAAGAACATAAGGAACGGATGCATTTGTAGAAACATGTAGCTGGCCAATATCAACTCATGGAGAAAGATACAGTCTGACCTGACTTAACAGCTGGATTAGTAATGACAACTCCCCAAAAAGGAAAGGCCAAGAATGAATGGCTCCACTGACTCTACCAAATACATAGAGAAGAATTAATGTCAATCATTCTTAAATTTTTCTAGATTACCTCATACTTCTTTGGATATCTGCTATTGTATCAAAACAAATGTAACTGTTGGTGAGGCTGTGGAGAATTCAAAACTCCTTTTTTAGTGAAAAATAAAACAAAATTGCATAATTAAATAATAAGAGGATAACATGAGCTATTACACCGCGTACTGCTATCTTCATAGGCATCACTCCAACAAGACACAATCCAAAGAGAATCTTATAAAAAAAGAAACAGATAATGACACAAATGTTTATTTTCAACCAACTAAGATAAACAACTAACATGAATGGAATAAATTAGCATAGATATTGAAATATTTTTAATACAATAGAAATTCTTGTACATTGATAATGTGAATTTTAAATGATGTAGCATCTATGGAAAATAGTATGTAGGCTTCTGTACTTCTTCTAAGTTGTTGAACAAATATTTCTGCTCCTTTGTATAACGTAGACAAACAACTTGCCTGCCATGATAAGAGTTAGGATTTGGGTCTAGATGTCTGCTTGAAGCTTCATGCATTTAGAGGTGGCTGAATCTAGTGTGTGATGCTGGGATTAAAGGAATGTGATCAATGAACCACTACACGAGTGATTGGTTTGGCACCACCCTAATCCTGGTGGTCTGAATAAAATAAAAGGGGCAGAAAGACACTGTTAAGATCTCTTGTCACTCATGCCACCTTTTGGCTCCCATGAACTGTTTCTCCTCCGAAAGAACTGTTGGCCATGCCACTCAGCCTTGGATTATTGACTGATGATTTATAGTTCATAGACTATAAGTCAAATAAACCTCCCTCCTTTACTTTACTAATACAGCTCTATTCAGGGTTTTGATATCTTCTTGGTTCAATTTTGGGAATTCATATGTGTCTAGGAATTTAGTCATATCTTACAGGTTCTTCAATTTATGAGACTATAGATTTTCAAAATAATTTCTTATACCTCTCTTGACTTTGGTGACATCTGTTGTGACTTTGCTTTTTTCATTTTTTATTGCATCAGTATCAGTTTTTTTAGTCTTCTTCCAGTAAGTTTGGCTGAAAGCTTATTAAATCTTGTTTATCTTTACAAAGAACAAGCTGTTTAATTGAATGATTAGTTTTAAATCTCATTTTTATGAATTCCATCCTGATCTTAAAATTTTTTTTCATTATTTTTGGATTTGGATTGTTCTTGTTTTTCTAGGACTTTGGGATACATCATTAAGTTATTTGAAATCACTCTGTGCTTTCACCCTATATGTACAACTGCTATATTTTCTTATATTATTTTTTAAACTGACTATAAGTCAAAACAAATTATTTTTAAAACAACAAGAACCTCATATTTGAAAATTTTTACCCCATGCATATTGCAAAATAAAAAAAGAAAGCATTGACTGAGGCCAACAGTAAAGTGTGGCTGGAAAATAATTTCATAAGTTTAATATAGGTATGAATCAAACATCTTGGCAGAAGCTGGGAATAGAGATGTGATTTCACTCATAAAAACAGTGTCAGCTAGAACTAAAGGAAGTGGAAGATCGGGGACTTATATAAAATATTCTGAGCACAGGTTGTCCCTCACAAAACAAGGCCCTAAAGTTCTTTCAAGGACAAACAGAACAATTACATGCACACAGGCTCAGGCAGCAAGATTACACTTTCTTTCAGTTTCAAGATTTCAGAGACCTTGGAACTTGTAAAACTGCATGAGGATGACCCTCCCAGAGGAACACATGTGTGGGCCAAACACAGGAAGCTGCCTGCTACTGACATTGCTGCTGCAGGAAGCTTGAGAGCAAGACCATGCAACTAAAGAGAAATATCCTAAAAACTTAAGCTGTAACTGGAGTTTGTCCTGATAACTTTCGGAATTGTTCGGGACGTATACCTCTTAAGGATTTCTTATTGCTCTATTTTTGCACAAAAATCTCTGTCCCACATGGGGGACAAATATCTTCTCCACATGGCATTTAAGAAATGGTTCCACAGATTCCCAGCAAGCAACGAATTTCCCTGAAGACTTATTATACAGACAGTCTTATCCATTGAAGATTTAGATGAAATCAAGATGAGGATTCACTATTTAGATAATGGAACACATCCTGAAACTCAAGATTTGGGAGTGTTACGTGGAATAAACACATTTTGGTTATTAGAAAGGAGGAAGGCTAGGCCTGGGTAATTCAGTGAAGCTATGCCTGCCTGACCAAGTGCAAGGTACTTGTGTTCAATGCCTAGTAGCAATGAGACAGAGAGGGAGGGGCAAGCAGCAAACCTAGTATTGCCTGCCCTGAATTTTGTAAGGCCCAATATTGCATATTCAAATTCAAACTACCTATGTGAAGTTAGAGCGTGAGCCATTGGGAGGTAATTGGGTCAAGCTTCTGTCAGGATGGGGAGCTTCTTGTTATGGAACTAGTGCCCAACAAGGAAAAGAAACAAAAGGGCCCTTGACCACTCCACCTGCCATATAAGGACCAAGCAAGACCTCAGTCACCTATGCATCAGGAAGGGAACCTTAGAAAGAGAGCACACTGATACAGGAATCTGGATCTTTTAGCCTCAAAAACTGTCAGTAAATAAATTTCTGTCATCTACACAAGCCATTCAGGTATTTTGGCAAAGTAGCTTGAGCTGACAAAGACACAACATGAACCACAATCTCCACAGAAATGAATGGTTATATCCAACAAAACACCCGTACAAGACAGTTCATTTCACTTTTATTAATAATAGTCACAAACCAAAAAAAATCGAAACGATACCAAGCTTTGAATGTAATGAATAACTTCAGGTACATTCATGTGATAAGATACAGCTGAGCCATGAACAAACAAGCTCCTGTTACATGCAACGACATGGACCCTGATCCTTTAATCCCGGAAGCAAAGACAGAAGACCTAATCTTGTGCAAGGACTATAACAGTTCACTCAGAGGCCAGCATGTAACAGGTGTCTCACAGGGCAATAGTTTTGGTCCATTAGGAATAACAAATCAGCAGGTCACTCAGATGGCAGCATGTTCCTACATCCTACAACAGTGAGGAATTATGTGGATGAAGGTCTCAGGTCTTCAGCTGATGTAGTTCTGCTCTGGAGCACCACAGCATGTGGGACCATTAGGGTCTTTCTTGTTATAGGAGGCGAAGTTAGAGTTATGTCTGGATATGCCATAGCTGGCTTGTAGACAGGAAAGCTAGGCCTAGTCGATGTATTAATTGTGAAAATATCTTTCCCAAATTATATAGGACTGCTCCCGACACAATGTGATTTTCTTGTTTTTATCTGCAGTTAGGAGTTGAAGGAAATAACTCAGGTTCATGAAGTCAGACCTTTGGGTGACAAACACGAATTGGTTCTATAGAGTATAATTCTTGAGACCTGTTGGAGCTGGGAAGTACAATTCACTTGCTAATGCTTTACACACAATGGTGTGAAAGAAACAGGATAAAGCAGGTGAACA